>JANHFX010018511.1:0-84472 GCA_027560015.1 Chloroceryle amazona | reverse complement strand
GGGGCGGGGCGGGGGGGGCTGGCGGGGGGGGGGGGGGGCAGGCGGGGCGGGCCCTGGGTTGGCGGTGCCGGAGCGAGGGAGTAATTAAAAAAAAAAAAAAAAAAAAAAAAGTCTCTCTCCGCAGGGGGAGGAGCAGCCGCAAGTCCTGCGGCGGGCAGGAGGGAACTCCGCTGCGCAGCGGGCGGAGGAGGAGGAGGAGGGAGGAAGAGGAGGAGGAGGGAAGGAGGGAGGGTCCGCGAGCTGCACCGAGGGAGTTTCGACCGGTTTCTTTTTGAAATAAAAAAAAATAAAGGTTTAAAAAAAAAGAAAAATACAAGACCTACAAACAACCCCCCACACCCAAAAAAAACCCGTTTTCAAACAAAACCACCTGGAGATGAGTCATTGTTCGTTGCTGTTCGGGAAAACTCCCGTTGCCAGCATCAACAGGAATTTGAATAAGCGCAGTGAGTAATCCAGCCCTATTATAGCTACACTTGGCTTTTCGGAGTCTTCCTCTCGGTGTCGCATGCTCCTCCTCACGCTGCTCTGCAGACACCCTCATCCGTTACAGCCTCCAGAGCCCTCGGTCCTGCCAAGCGTTGTCCATGGCAGAGCTACAGGTACCCCCTGCCTGCCCACAGAGCAATGGAAGGTTATTCAGCATGGAAACTCAAGGCACCAAGAGATCCTTCAGATTAGTGATGGGATCTTGGCACCACGATACCACAATGCCTATTTTTCAGGTAACTTGTAATGACAGCCAAAGGTTTGGAGTAACCACATGGGCTTCTTATGTCATATACACGGAGGGGAAGGTGCCTTAAAATAATACTGGCAAAGCCAATGCAAGATGTGGAAGAGAAAGGTGTATTTGAATCACCTCCTCAACGCAGCCCCAGGTATCCTGTGATTTCCCAAGCAGAGGCACTTCCTTCAGCTCCTTATTCTCACCTTGCCCATCATCTGTGGATCAAATCCCTACACCACCACCTGGGTGTCTGGGACAGGAGCAATCTCAGCAAGCCAAGAGAAGCAATGAACCTATCTTTGAAATACATGCTGGGTGACCATCCAGCCCATGGGTTTCTCAGCAGGACAGAGGAAGCACAGCCCCACTGCCCTGCCCCACCTGGGCTCGTGACCCATTGCAAGGGGACATGGGGCCTGCCTACCTGACACCCTCACTTTTGAGAAAGTTTTAAATGTGCAAAATTCGTGTATGTAACATCTGAGATTCTTGCAGATAGAAAAAATGAGGCATTTCTGGGTTGCAGGTGTCTCTAGGCATCAGGATTAGGAGAGCATTTTAGGAAATGGAAGTCAGATGAGACCTGCATGCTGGATCCTTTTGTGAATATCATCTTAAATGACTAATCCAGGGTTATGTTGTAAGGCACAACTGGAAATTAAAGTCAGAACTTGAGTTCTGCTCTTTATAAAGTACTGTTCTTCCTCATCATCACAGTATGAAACAGTCTGTCTCTATTAACAGAACACAGTTTCAGCAGCTCTGCTGGTGGGGGTGGTTTGGGTTTGTTTGCTTTATTTTTTCTTTAACCTCACATGAACGACATTATTGAAAACCAAAAGCAAAGCCTGGAGACACTACCATTGCAGCCTGCCATCTCTCTCGCTTAGCATTGCCCTCTGAATGCCTATTTCAACTTCACACAGTACACGTGAAGCTCACGTTAACTCCAGCTTTGGCTGTTGCTGGGATTTTTCAGCACATCTGCTATCACCTTTCAGCCCACTCTGCACGCTGCTTTGTACTAACTCAGAGGGTAATTTTTAGTGGTGGTGGTTTTAGGAGCAACTGCAACAGATTGGAAACTGCACATCTCTGGTTCACCCATCTCACTGAGATGGACCTTGTAATGTTTACTCTCATGTCATAACACCATGCACAGTGTCAGCTTGAACACAGCTATACAGAGAATTTTAAAGCCCAACAACTCAATGAAGAAAGTCAGATTTACCCTGTGAAAAGACTGGTAGTTATGGCAGCAAAAATGTGTCAAATGCTCCGGTACCATTTCCATTGTTCAGTGCTGAAAACTCAGCCTTGCCAGCTAAAAGAATGTTGGGCTGAAGCATGAAAAACCTGAAAAAGATCCAAGTCTGAAAACAAGGCTAATTTTAGGTCTGTAATAAAATATAGTAATGTTTAAAAGCTATTAGAAGATCTAATTGACAGCTTTATGTTCTGTTCTTCACTTACACATTTTATGAGGTCCAGGCCACCAATCCCAGACACATGGAACTTGCCAGTTTTTGTTGTTCTGTTTTCATCTTGGAAAACTGGCTAGGTTACAGGTTACCAAAAGAGACACAAAGTTAATTTGAGCAAAGAAAAGGATTCCTTTCATTGCTCCTCTAACAACTAGTGAATCTGATCCTTTGATGATGGTGGATTGAATATTCCACAGCTAGAGGAAACAACTTTATTTCTTGGTGTGCAGTCGCACCTACTGAAATGGAGATGACCTCTTCTGAATTACACTCAGTCTATGCTCCTGACTATTATTTTTTGCCAAATCGATAACACGGACCCCTTGTTTACCAAAGCTTGATGCGAGCTCCTGAATACATTTGAAGAGAGGCCTAGAATTACTGCTTCTCTTATGGATTCAGTAAAAAACAGCTATTGAAGAGAAAGTTTGCCTTAATAGTCCATTGTCCTCAGGTATTTTTTTATGCTGTGCATATTTTGCTTTATATATCCAAACATTACAGCATAGTGCCACTAAAATGCAGTATACTGGGTTGAGGGGCAGTGCAGCCATACCATGAGGTCATACATTGTTAACACATCACATTACAGGCTATATCTGCAAAGATGGGCAACATCAATTTTTGTGTGTCTTTGGAAGTGACTAGGGTTTGTTGATGGTTTTGGGGTATTTTTAAACAATTGATTTTTACCTGTGTTTAAGGTCGGGATTAATAGAAACTACTTCTCCTGGAGAGTTGATGGTATCTGGGAACTGGGAACTTTTCTTCCTTATCTTCTTTGAAAAGCCCAACCATTTTTCCCTTCCTCTGTTCCGAGTCCCTCAGATTTCTGTATCTAAGTTGTGAATAAGTAATACTAAAAAGCAGGCAAAGTATCTAAACAAAAAGCAAGAGCTTCATTCCTTCCTGCCACCAATGTCAGATTAGCCACTAACCAGGGGAATATTTCCCTGCAGCTTTAAGTTTGATGAGTTTCATTGCCTGAATAATCACAACATCCCCCCTTATCCACCTGCAGTCCAGTGAGCATCCACCCAGCCCCCCAGTGGGGGTATATGGAGAGAAAAATGCTATAAACAAGCACTGTACTTTGCTGATAGAAAAAACAAACCAAAACAAGCAAACAACAAAACAACAACAAAATCTACACAAAACCCCTGGTGACTTGGCTTACAGGACTGATTTTTAAGCTCAGGAGATGGCGTTGCTCAGGTTTCAAGCTGTAGCTACTTAGCACCATATAGCATCATCTCAAGTGTCAAGACTCTGGGTGTTGAGAATTGTTTTAATATCCTCAAAATTTTAGTGAGCAAACTCATGTGAACTGGAGACCTTAACACACCGGTGGAAACTGTTTCAAGACTCTGTAGCTTAAGAGCTTGTAGGCAAGTCAGCACATTGCCCAAAACAAAGTCAGTAAACAGAAGAAAACCCAGGGTCGACTGCTCTTGAGCAGATGATCTTTATGAATGAGATGAATGTTTCTGGAACAGTAAAACTATTGAAGCTGCCTTCCCTGCTCATGCGCTATCAATTAACAGCTGAACAGGGTCTCCAGGCTCAAGTGGAAAGAAAATACCTATATGGATTGCATGCAGGTATTGCAAGTAAAATTAAAATCTTTATGAAATGTAGCAAAGGATCAGAGAATCAGACCTTCCTTTTGACTTGTGGTTAATATCCGTCCTAAATGAAGCCAAACGTTACATTAGTGTAAGTGGAAAAAAATACACAGAATTATTATATCAATTAGAACACCTTATTAACTGGTCTTGCGATTCAGAACTGCTGACAGAACTAAAGGCTTGAAAATACTTTGATCCATGCTATCCTTGTCTCCTTGAGTTCTAGGCACTGCAGATGTATCTGAAATCTCACTGTGGTGAGTATTCCTAAAATGTCACCGTGTACTGTCAGTATCAGAAGGTTTAATTGTTCTTACAAAACCATTCTCGTCAAACATCCCTGCTGCCAGGCAGCCAGCTGTCCTATAGACTGTGGGCATGTTCAGCCTTGGCACAACTCCATCAACTTAAGTGAAGTTATGACAGGAATAAATATGGACCTATTTTTGGTACCGCAGGCATTTTGCACAGTCCCATCCATCTCTTGTCCCTAATCAGAGTATCGAATATGTAAAAGCCTGATCCTGTCTACAGATTTATGTTACCATTTCATGACAGAACCCATAAAGGTGCAAATCAAGCTCCTAATTTTTTTGTTGAGTACCCACAAGAGGAACGGTAGAGATTAGAAAAGAGGAATGTGGGTAGAAGCATTATATAATTTGGCATCCTCTCACCACAGCAATTATAATCTGTACATGTGAGTTCTTTATATAGAGCAGAGAGAAAAGGAGGAGGCCTTGGTTCTGTTCCCAGTTCTTTTCACAGAAATCTTGTCTGCATTACACTAATTCTGATCTAAAATCCCTTTTGTAGTCCCCTGACATGTTTCTAATTCACACTGGGTTTAATTCCACCTCATTTTATAACAGTGTCATGTTTTAACAAAGACACGAGCTAAGTTCAACCTGGACAAGAACAGCCGTTCCACTCATTCTCAGCAGACAGTTTCACTAGCCACACTAGTGATGCAGACAGATGCTTTTGTACGGTGACACAAAATGGCCCCATTTTAAATGAGCATCTTCTGAACCATGCTCATGTTTAATCCTGTTTCTGTACCAGAACACTTCATGATTTTGAAATGTAAGCATGTACAGTAGGACCTCACATAACAACTGCACTGAAATACTTTCCCCACCTCATTCCAGACTGTTTTGGTTTTTTTTGTATTTCATGATGCATTTATCCTTGGACTATATGGCCATTTTACAGAAATCCAGCTCTGATAGCGCTTTACGCAAAAGCAAGAGAAGTTTCTGCTATCACAGCTAATGCATTTTGATCAACATCCACTTCTTTGATTTCATTATGTTTCTGTCACTTTTGGATCTGTAGCCATATCAGTTTCTCAGAATCTAATAAAAATTGAGCTCAGCTGGCAGGAGACAGACACACTGCCAAGGGTTCTGTGGTTGCCTTTGAAAAGATGCATCTCTCTGTGCATGTAAAGGTCATTCCTCAGACTTAAACTCATTGGCAACAGGAGTGAAAGGGATGAGAAATGCGAAAGCTTATTTCAGTTAATGCTTTCTGCAGTGTTGCAAGATTTAGATGCGTATTGTCCGTCCGTTCTATAGTCACAGCAATGACCACTGTCTAGAACATTTACATGTGAATAATCTTTATGATCCTAACAGACTAGCTTTGTCATGCCAACCTATAGCTCACCTTGACTTACAAATCTCTTAATGTCTGTGACTAAGAAGAACTATCATCTTTCCATGCCACTAACAGTACCTGGAATAAATATTTCAACAACATTTTAGAAAGATACTTGCAAATCACATCTTCCCAGCAAAGATGTGCAGCTGAGTATTCTTAATCTATTCATGTGTCCTTTGTTTCCACAAGGTTAATAGTAGTAGCTCCTATATTATTTTATGCCTGATTTGACATTGCCTATGGCTTCATGTATTTTGAAAAGCAAAGAAACATCTGTGACTAACATGAATATCACAGAAGGAAGGCTGTGATGATACAGATTCCTTGACTTTAAGAACCATCAAGTTAAGATGAAATATGAAGAAGATGACCTAAAAAAAAAAGCAAACCAAAACCAAAAGAAACTCTCTTTCCTGTGCTGTTCTTCTCCCTACCTTCTCAAGAGTCAGAAAAAAAAAAAAAAAAAAGATTCTACTACTTACAAGCTAACCACCTCACATCATCAGGTACTCCCCTTCTTTAACCTCGCTGTCCCTTACTGGCACATTTCAAATACACCTGCTCCATCATCTGAAAGAACTGTCGGAGCCCAAAGGTAAAAACTATCTGAGAAGTGGATCAGAAAATAAAGCTGTATTTCAAAGGCTTTTTTTCAACTGGATCTGCTTAAGCATTCCAACCCAGCCTCAGCTGCCACCAATCTCTCCCACATCAGCAGTTTTGAACAAACACAAATTGGCCAGATTATCATTGAGCAACTTCAGCTATTTTGTAAAGAGCAAAATATCACCATTCAAACTAAATGGTGAGAGTCAGAGTTCCACCTGCTCTGAATCAATGTAGTTTTCTCTACAGCCAGCATCAGAATTTGACTTCCAAATTAGAAGTATTTATCAAACTCTTCTTTATATAACTATTCCAATCTCATCCTATACTCCTATTATCTTCTTTCCCATAAGTACACAATACCAATCAATTTGTATTAAAAAATCCTCCCATATACAGAGCCCACGCATCCAGCCCCATCGATGATGCACAGTGCTGTTCTGGAGCCATGGAAGTAGTGCTTGTGGTGCTCACCAACTGCCAACCCAATATCAGAGAACAACAAATATCGCCCCACACTTGCAGGCTTTGCCAAGTACACTTCACAACTAAAGCCTGCAGAGAGCTGCTCTTCCATAGAAGCCAAAAAAACCCAGAGAGCATTCCCAGCAGGCAGCCATTCAGGAGCAGTTTGCTGCTGGAGGTCACCTGCAATGGCACCAGATAATGGCACAATGATTAATTGCACCGTTACAAACAGCAGCTATTTCTGAATGCGTTACCAGAAAAAAAAACAAAACAGAAAAAAATCCAACCCAAACCAAATGTCAATTGTTCACAGTGATATAAAAGGAAACAGAAAATGTTTAACACAATGCCTACCTCCACAGCTCCTTTAAAGAAAGATTAGTCCTGATTTGATGTTCATGGAAAATAAAAGCACATTATTAGAAGCTAAAATTTGAGGTACACTAATGCTTTTACTGAAAGCCTTAAGTCAAAAATTTCAGTGAAACTTCTTCAGATTTACACAGACATAACTCAAGTCAAACTTCAGCCCAACAGCCATGACCATTCTTGAAGGACAACATCCCAGAAAACCAACCACCTCTATCTCCAACATGAGTATCCATCACAGGGCAATCTGACAAAGGTTACACCACAAACTGTGGAAAAACAACAGAAAGTACTGATTCATTTTTTATTTAAAAATTGCATCTACATCTGAGGGAGAGGTTTACTTGCACCTGCCGTATATCACACTCAGTTTTAACCAGAAGATTATTCGAAGATTATTTTGCAAGGAAAGATAGAGAAAACAGTTATTCTTTAATTTGTCCATTAATCTAACACAGAATACAGAATACTCAGAACTGAAGTGCTCTAGGGCCACCACTCAGCCTCATGCATGGCAGTATCAAGCTTCTCAAATTTCCTTATAGTTCCTTTGTTCTTTCATTTTCCCATTAGCAAACTGGTAAATAACCCTACTGTTTTAATATTGATTTTTCAAGCTTTTGTAATGTCCACCAAAAATAACAAAAAAACCCAGCTGAGTGTTGTCCTAGTATTTTGTTTCATACCAAAACAAAAGAGGTTCCCTGTGCCATGATTAATGACATGTTTGTTGCCCTGAGCAGCTTTGATATTTCAACATTTAATCAATGTTACTTTTTGAAGGTGACAGGATATCATTCCATCCTAATGTTTCCTGCCACCCTGAATTTTACCCGTGATGCAGTATTGACCTCACATTGTTTAAAGACACAGTGTAAGGACCTGACAGCTTTGCATTTACCTTACACATGCAAGAATAATGCTATTCTTGATGCTTGGAATGTTTTGGGAAGGTATCAGTGTCAAAATGCCCCACAGCTCTAACGGGCTGCATCACCCCAAGGAAGTTGTGGCTGATGTTTATCACTGCAAAACAAACAACAATCAGAAGGCATAGTACTGAGAGATACATTTTGTTTTGCCATTTTAGTGAGATCATAGTAATAGACAAACTCTTTGGTTTAGATAGACGGCATTCAATTGATGGAATTATTTCCTACATTCAGAGACACAATCACCTCCTGTATGAGAATTAACACGTCCAGCAGTAAAATAACCTGCATTCAAGGTAGTCCAACATTAAAAGACCAAATAAACCCCCCAAAAACAAAAACCACAAACAAAAACAACCAAACAAGCAAACCAAACTAAACAACTTGTCTGGAAACTCAGATCAGTTCCCTGTAAAAGCAGTAGTAGTCAATCATTTCTGTCACATTAGCGTATTCTTGGCTGTTGGTAAATGGGTCACCTTGTCATAGGCAAAGTACTTATCAGATGCTATGTTTCTTTCTATCCTGGTTGGCACATGAAAAAATGATGTTACAGATGTTGAAAGAGATGCTGCTGAATTTCAAAATGTATCCATCTGTTTAACTTCCTAAAATGGCTTTAAAGAGTCGGATACAACAAACACATCTGCTACCTCAGCACATTAAAAAAGATCATCTGGAACATAACTGGCAAATTGTAAACCTTTCCAGATAGTGATTCACAATGAAGATTCAATACACATGTAACATCTGTTCCACCTTCAATTATACCTCAAGGCTTTGCACCTCTGTCTTCCAGAAGACTCGAGGCAAGTCCTGACCTTAGTCATAACCAGCTCTGTATCTCCTTATCTCACTGCTGGATAACAAGTGATGTTTTCCTAAACAAACTCTATTTAATCCACCTTGTCACCTTCCAAAAGAGCATATACTACACCTACCCTCAAGCATGAAACAGTAGGGGCCATATAAGTCCACCTTCTGTTAACAGAAGGACTTCAAACAACCCCCTGATAGGACGGTAGCAAGGAGTTGTTAATGGGTCAATCAAGCACAGGAGACAACAACTGTATTTCTAAGAAGTGAAATAACATTGATTCTAATTCAGAAGAAACCACTATATTTCACTCTTAATACACAAAGCCTGTATTAACAGTGACTTCCACACAAAACGCAAACCACAGCGCGCTTTGCCATCCTAAGGTATAACGTACGTGCAAACTGCAGCACCAGGACATCTGAGTAAGTTCCTTTGCTACCCACTGCATTGTCAGTAATATTCCTAAGGTATTCCAAATTCACCTGCAGAGAGCAACTAGAGAGCTGGCATAACATTAAGACAGGAAACACAAAAGCACCTCCCAGCAGTTGGTGGCCATCAGAAAGGCTGTCAAGAACACATCGAGATGCTCAAGATCACACCCAAGGAGTCTGCTATATCCGTGGGGGAGGTGAGGAGAACACACCAGGCCACACAAGAGAGGCAGTCGCTGGGGAACGGGTTAACAACAAGCTGGGAAGCAGGAGAGGTGCTCTGGCTAAAAGCACATGAAGCATAGGCCAAGACAAACTATCAGTAATTGAAATTAGTATTTGATAGACAATATTAAAGAAAAACCTTCAAAGTGCCTTCACTTCACAGCAGCACTGACTCTGTATAGAAATGAGAAACAAAATTTTCCGCTGTAAATAGCTTGTGCAATAAATAACAGTTAGGTGCTCCTGCCTTTGTCCAATTACAGACTGAATAAAATGGTATATGAAGTTACCTCATGCAATTCTGGACCACCTGGCGTTAGAAGAGCAATTTGAAGATGAGCTGCTTCTGCTGATTATCAAAATTAAAACCTGAAATAGTAACATTCATTTTTAAAAGAAGTGAGATGATTTCCTATCACCAGCGTAACTTTCCATTGCTCTCCTCTGCCAACAATTATCGCTTTCGTCTGAGGATTCCTGGATTTGAACATAGAAATGTCATCATATGGAAAGCTTCTCAAAACATTTTGGGTCACCTTTTTGGGCTTTCAAAATAAACACATTAATTCTTGCCTAATTGCATTTTAGACCTTCTGCACAGATGCAAAATATTTGTGTTTCTCTTTTGTTTCTCCTTTTTGTTTCTCTTTTTCATTTTCAGACAGCTGCATCCATTTCCAAAATCATCATCATATTAGGAAAAAAAAATTTCTTCTGGACAGTATTGCTGCTAGTACAACGATAAAAAAAAATCACAACTGTGTATGCATATGCATGTGTGTACATGCACATGTTCTGTGAGCTGAATAAAAATGTGGCGATGTCTAATCTGGCCCGAGAAAAGCAGAACAGCACTTCTACAGAAACAGGAAAAAAGTTTGATGCTATTTGCAACCCAGCATCATGAAGCCAGTTCCAATCTCTCTTACACTGTGCTGAACAAGCATTTCCAACTCAAAAGAGTAATTAGCATACCGTATAAAAATTAGAGCACTAGCAAATACCAAAGCTTTAACCTTGCATTAGCAAAGATCAATGAGAATTCATCACTGTAAGCCCACCATGAGCTGCTCAAACACACTGGGAGTGCTGGGATAGGCAGCACTGTGGCTACTCCTCTCATGTTGCTCATAGGAAGCCTCAAATCCCATTAGGGAATAACTAAACATCATGTATAATTTTTATGAACATCATAATTATCTTAAAGCTGAGCTTTCCCGCTCTCCTGCCTTGTTCTCAGTTGCTGATCATTTTGCCAAGCATTGATATGCTGGTATGAAGCGGGCAATGGCAGAGCCCACCTCAGGCTCAACATCTGGGAATGTTTTAGCCAAAATGCCAGAACCAAGGTAGAACAATAACATCCTTATTCAACCACCTACAAAAGCACTGATGACCTTTGCTTTAACAAGCTCTGGCACTCCAGAGCTTTGAACAAGGAGCTCACAATTAGGCAAGATCGTGACATTTGTGCCAGAAATAAGTTGCATATGGTTCCTCTGAAAATACACGTATCTGGTAGTGTAAAAATCAATTCATTTTACAAAGGTTCCATAAAAACATTTAAATTCACAGCAGCTAATATCTGCCGAGTCCATGGTCCTGAATGCTACCCCTTGCTGCTCCCACAAGGGAGGCTGCTGCTCAGGTACCACTAAAATACTATTTTTCAATCTCCCAGTCTGTCAGTCCCTTACTTACATAATAGAGATCCCCATTATCCACTAAATCTCACCCAGAGATGAGACAAAAGTATATTACTGCCAATACAGTATGTAGGTATTATATTGATCAGCATTATTTTCAGTGTGAAGAACCCAACAGGAAAATCCATGGGGGTGTGAGGAAAGAGAGAAAACAGGAATTTCGTGTTTTGGGAAGAATTTAGTTAAGTACAGTCAATAAAGCTTAATTATCTTACATACTTTGTTCGTTTTGTTGTGTTTTTCTTGGCTTTGGCTGTTTTTTTTTATTTGATTTTTTTTAATAATAAAACATACTGCTTGCTAGTTCAATGTTGTGTAAGGCCAACATAAGAAAAAAATCAGTATACAGTCATGCCCTTAAAAACTGTATCATCATTACAAAAAAACTTTACATCATAAAATGCAAAAAGCAGACACCTAGGACACATTGTTTCTGGCATTTCCTACACTCTGGACCCTTAACCTTTGTCTTTCAGCAACCCTAATATTCTTTTAGCACTGTTTGTTTACTTAGGGAATTGGATATTGTTTCCCAATGCATATTAGATTGTATATGAAAGAACTTCAGACACTTGCACAGAAGATTCTTGGTCGCTATTAGTTACCTGGGAAGTCAGAACTGCACCCAGCCCACATGCCCCATCCCTGTGCCCCACGCAAACCCCCCTGTAGCCTGCCCAGCCCTTTCAGCACAGACAGGATGGATGCACCCCCCCTCTGATAATCATTCTGCCCTAGGCATGGCAGAAACGCTAAGGTCGTCTCACGGCGATGCCGGGTTAAGTCCCACACGCATGTCTCTCTCGAAGGTCATCATCTAGACCGATGCTGGGATAAGTCCCGCACACCTCTCTCTCTCCAGGGAAGGAGCAGGCACAAGACCAGCTCTCACAGCCACCTATCTGAAGAGAGCGAGAACATATTATCAGCTGAGCCAGGATCACCACCCAGCACTGCAAAGACACCAGTTAGAAAAGGCGCGCTCCAGCCAGCATCACACCCTTTGCCGCAACTTCCCTCCATCCACTGACAGCCGGGCCTTTTCCACACCTATGTGCAGTGTCACCTGCAAATGGGTCACCAAACCTCTGACCCAGTCTCGGCAGCAGCCATGCCCGCTCCACATGACAGCCTGGCGCCCAGTCAGCCGGGCTTGGCAGTCACGTCTGCCACCCGCTTTCTGAATAGCGAGCGGGCAGGGGGAACAAATAACAGATGGCTTTCCCTATCTCCACAACAATTTAATCGCAGAGGTCTTGACGACGCTGACGCGCTCCATGCCATCGACAGCACCGTGCCAGCCATGCTGCAAGGTGAGCGAGCTGCTCTCCTCCAAGGGCAGCCCTCCGACCAGCCAGGCTGCCGTGCTCAACGAGTGTTTGAAGGGTCTGCAGGCACGACATAAGACACACTTACTCAGCTTGAACCTCAAAAGGAGGGGAGAGCAAGACAGATACAGCCAGCTCAGGAAAAAGGAAAGGCACTTTACATTGCAGGAGAGTTATGACACTGGGAGTCAAGAGCATGGGATGAGTGCCCAGCGCTGCCGCCAAGCTCCCCTGTGAACATAGGCAAGCTGGCCTGACAGCTTGGCAAATGCTGCAAATCGAGCTTCCCAAAATAGAAACAAGTAAAATTAGTTGCTGCTTTGGAAATGTATTTCTTAGTTTTCTTTTTATGAACTGTAAAACCAGATAAACGTGTCTTCACACTGTCCAGGGAAATGTGACAGCTGTGTTAACAGGAGGCCTTCAGATATTGAGATGTTACCAGATAGAGATTTCATTTAAACATGGAAGTTAACTCCACTGTGTTGTTAATGCTGATCTACATTTGCATTGCACACCTAAAGCCAGGCTCCTCTGTGCTGAAGGGAATATGGAGATGACTTTGGTGATATGTGGGTACATCCAAAAGGAGGATAAAGGCAGCAACTGTTCTCCCAGTAAAGAACAGAGGCTATTAAATGTGTCATCTTTACCAGGCTCACTTTGAATTAAGAAATGAACAACAGCAACAAAAAATTGAATTGGTCAAGTTTTGGGCTCCTTAGGAAGACAGAACTAAAAAACCCAACCAAAAGCACAATAGTTTATATTTCCTGAAGGGTACAGCCCACATCAGTTCTCTAGGCTGGTATATGAACAGGGGTTCTCTCATGTATCTAGGGACTTACATGCGTGGATGCAGCAGCAGTTAAACAAAGCAGCCATAATGATTTCCAAACCTGTAGAAATCACAACAGGGGAGCAGGTGGAAGTGGAGATAGTAAAAGTTTGTCAAATGGAAAAGACAAAAAGCATTGGAAATAAAAAAAAAAGTTTGATGCATGTAAGCAAGGTAATGAAGAGTAAATAAATAAAGTATAACAAATTGGATATATACACAAATATATATAGTAATCTACAATAACAGCTTTCTCTTTTGATGTATCTGTTTTGATTTCATGTTTATGGCACTACTGAGTCCCAGACAAATCAGATGGAAAGTGGAGAGGGTTATGCAGATAACAGTGTCGAGGGAAGGAAGAAATAAAGGAAGGTACTGTTTATCTTTCCCTTTACTCTTGGTATTTTGATTCCCTGCCCCATAAACAGGAGGCTGAGGGAACTCTAATGCTATTTGCAACTTTGCAAACTTAGTTGTGTTCCCCTGATCCAAAAAAACCCACCAAATGTTCATCCTCCTTTCTGTATCACACTTTCCCACCTAGAGTCAGAGCACAAAGGGCAGCGGCTCCCAGTGTGGGGGTGTGTGGTGTTGGGGGTGTGTGTGTGTATGGGGACAAACACACACAAATCTTTGTGTGGCAGAGCTGTGCTAGGAGCAGATAATTACGGCAAATAAAAGGCATCTCTGAATATAACAGTGTGGAAGCAAATTCAATTGCTAAGGACATTGGCTGAAAACAGTCCTGGGAAACAAAGAACCAGCCGCATTAGAGCAATCTTTCATACTTGTATAAAATAAGTAATTGAGTCATGGACAGGGTAAAGCCTGGGAGCACAAAGAAAGATCACAAGTCGAAGCTGGAAACTGTCCCAATGGTCCCATATTTCAGCTCCCTCTTTGCCTGCTATTCTTCCCACTCAGGGTTTAAGCATGGCATCAAAGCTCGTTATTAGTCTGTAATCAAGGCCATTAGAGCTCTTGAATTCAACCTGAAGACGTACTCAGCAAAACCTGGCACTGCAGCAGTAATGATCCCCTTTGAGTAATCAGAGTATTGCTTCATAAGACGCTGATAGAAAATGGTCCCTTTGTGCCAAGGGGCCTGCAAGAGGGCTCACTTGAGAGAAAATGTTATCTTACACACTATAAATACATGAAAATAAGATTAGAGGCAACTGTTGTGACAGCAATTAGCTTACCCTGTCAATACACCCCCCTGCTTTCTGCCCAGATTTTTAGCTCACTGGTGACTCAGAAGCAAGAGCGACATTGCCAAACCTCCTACTGCTGTTTCCCGTCCACTTTGGTTATCCAAGGACTGCCCTCACCCTCACCTGACTTCACTTTGGCCATCAACTACACAATCAAGCATCCCTCCAGTATTCATGAACCGAGGCAGAACAGAAAAGCTTGTTCACTGTCCTCGTTTAACTCTATGACACCACAGCAAATGTTAATCAGTAACAGTGTTAACACAAGGCTGGTTGTTTGAAGCATTTCCACTGAAAATTAAATGTAGTCACTCGTAGTCAATGTTGACTCCTGTCCTACTACACACCATTCATAATCTAATAATCCTAAGAGTTCTGTAAGATAATTGCCTGCACTCTTTACTTTCAGTATGCAAGTAGTACACTGAGTGGGAGAGAAATAAACATTTTTCTTACATTGCTCTGGGTTTGGATATTTGATACAGATAATTATTTCCCAGATAACCCAGTAGTTATTTTTATTTATACTCTATGTAGTTGCCTTAGCCATGAATGAAGATCCAAGATTGGTGCCAGCTATAAAGTAGCTGCTAGAATGTGCAAAAGACACATGCAGACACACTGCAAAATGTGACTATAAAGCTACTGTTGGGCAAAGTATGGTCCACTACCTTTGTGCTTCCATTAGTTCTTTTAGCTCAGGCTCTGGAAGCATTTCACAAGTATGACTCAGTATCTGCAAAGTAATCGTTCTTCTCAGAGATGTCCTTCATGAGATAGAGCAAGTACTGAGTGATGGGGTAACAGAAGTCTTGCGTTCTTTCTACCTGATGTGAAAGGGTTGAACTCTACTGAGATTCCTGAATTACAGGGATGAGAGAGGTCTAGCTACTGGGACCCTGGAGCAGCACTGAGTAGCCCAAGGTCATGGTGAAAGGGAAAGAGGTGGCAATGCCATGACCAGATTGCATGGCCATTTCCCAGCCACCTGCTCAGAGCAGGGGTGGAAGGCTGCACCCCTCCAGGGGACTGCCTGGGCACCCTGCAGTACACTCCCACGCACACTCCCACTCCCAGATGGCCTCCAGACATCCCTTCCAGCATAAATTATGGTATGATTTTGGTAAATAAGCCACAGACTCCAAATCTGTACCTCCCAGTCAGGACTGCAACTCCTTGTCATCTTGTAAAAGGCAGAGGAAACAGGCAAAAAAAAAAAAAAAAAAGACAAAGGAGACAGACAAGTGTCCCTCCCAAAACAAAACCCATCATAATAAAATATTCCTGCTCCTACAGCAAGTCATCTAAGCATTTGAAATACCACCCATGAGTTTCTTCTGCTGACAGCTCTGTGTTTACACCTGCTGCTTTTCCTCGCCCTAAGTTTGGCAAGCAACAAAAGCAGGGCTGGAAATCCTCAGTGAGCAGACAAGCAGCCGAAATGAACAGGAATGAGAGAAGCAACAGAGCAGGGAAAGGCGCAGGCAATGTCACGGGCAAACTAAGAGCTGACATTTGCAGCTCACTGAGCACTGAGCTCTTGCACTGGGATTTGTATTTTATTGTTTACTTATGATTTGGAAGATGGCACTGGGACTCCAGTAAATCAGAGGAGGAGAAAAGATACTACGTTCAGGGTACATCACCATATATACCCCTGCAAGTCTGTGCACTGAGGAGCTAATTTTTTCCCCTTCAAACCTCCTAAGTGAGGGAAGAAACACAGTGACTTACAGAAGAGAACTGTCTCAATTTCTGTCGTTCCTGGAAAAAGAAGATTGGGCAAAAACATTAATCAGATAAATTGAACAGTGTTAGAGACAGGGACCAGAGCTTAGTAAGCCCTCAGGTAACCACTTGCATTTATATGTCTGGAGCAACTCGGTAAGTTCTGAGTGACACAGATAGTAAACAGTCATTTCTGAAGCCTAGCACAGAAAGACAAGGGCTTTTTTGCCTCTTTCCTTTTAATAATGGATATACAATCCTTATATTCTGTAATTTACAATGTTATTATCAAGATCTTTGAGAAGAAAATTTAATAACAACCTGCATGCCTGTCCCCTCTCATGCTGCTGACTCACAGGCAGGACTGACACACTGGAAAGACTGACAAAGCCACTAGGACCTTCTGTGTGCCCCATCCCTAGCACACATCAACTCCAGCTTCCCCTAAGACAGGCCTTGAGTTCCTGCAGTTCACAGCAAGCCACATACAGGCAAAGCAAAAATCAGTGCTGCTCTGAAGTGAAACAGCCTCCTCTGAACTACAGAGGTCCAGCCTCTGCCCATCCACCCCAGGTACCCCACAACACGTCAGTTCTGCAGTCACGACCCTCTGCTGCTCCCAGCATAAGTCACAACCCTCCGTTAGCTGGTACATCCCCAAATCCACCAAAATGTGACCTGCTGTTTTATGAGGCTGTCAGGTCACTGTGATGAGTTACTGGAATAGGTGAATCACCAATTTCCCACACACTTGCTGCTGTCATTGTCCCGGGTCTGACACTGTCATTGCCTTGGCATCTCACCACATCAGCCTGTGCAGAGCTGGCACTGAAGCTTCAGGCACCCGTTAGGGCTAAGTTACTGAGGGAAGGCATTTGGAGAAAGGTTGTGAGCAGAGCTTTATGGGCAGGAAGCTTCACCTGCCAAGTAAGAAGTCCACCAGACTCAGAAAGCCAGACTTTAAACAATACGGATACTCCTCTGAGACTGTTAAAAGCAAATCCTTACTAATGACTCTGTTAAAATTTAATAATGAACCCCTAGGCTAGGCTTTTGGGAAGGAGACAAGCCCTAGTTATCAGGCTATCTCAGCAGCCTATGGTACCGAGCGACAAGGAGCAAAAATAAATCTGATTCTGACTGACAAGACTCTGATTCACATCTGAGGCTGACATCTAGCTATAACATCAGGTAAGTGCAGGATTGACACAAGAGGTATCAAAGGAGATAAGATATTGTACAGGACCAATTCTTCTCTCCCTCAAAGGCCAAGGATGTTTTAAAAAAGGACCAAGAGACAAAACATCAAAAATATTATTGTATTTTTTTTTTATAAATTATGCTTTTCAATGAGATATGCTGAGGAATAGTCTGCGGCACCGACATGGCTGGAAATGGTACTGCTGATAAATCTACACCTCTCCCTTTCATACATTCAGCTCAACCCCACAGTTCTGTACCAGACCACACACATTTGTCTTCTCCTATCACTAGTCCCTTTGCTCTTACTCCTTAATCCCCAGATAAATCTCTGATCCTCATGCCATGCTGTCATTCACAAATGGCATGAGGCTGGGCTAACATTTCTTTTCTTTCCTGGCCTGCAATAATACAAATTACACCTTTACAGACACCATCTATTCATTTCTTAATACATTTTAGCCAGCCTTGCCCAAAGGAAGCAGGCTTCCCAGTTTCACTGCCTGGCAGACATGAATAGTGAAGTGACTGAAACATCAGGCTGCAAATACTGCAATGAAACGTTTCAGTACCAGTAATTTTCATACACGAGCTGAAAGAAACAGCATGAACAACATTTAATGCTAGAGTTTTCCAAAAAGCCTGGCTTCACTCTACTACCCTCACTGCAAACCATACATATAGGGCCTGGCCAGCTAGTTTACGTTGCCTTCAGCAGGGGTCTTCTACATGGTAACTCAACCTCTGCCGAGGAGCGAGGTATCTTGTGTTCCGTGCTACAGCTTTCCCTCTGTCAGCTGATTACCCTCGTTGACGTGGCACACGAGAACCACTGCCATCGCTTTTTGCCAGACTTCTTCCCACCAACCATGTCAACATAACTTCCCCCCATCGCGCTCCCCAGAGCCAGCCTTGGAGCACACTTCTCCCAGAAGAAGAGCAATGTGCTGGTTTCTACAACTTTGCAAGGGATTATTTCCGAATGCTAAAAAAAAATAATGCTTTTGCCATTATAAATAGCCATTTTGGGGCATAAGCTGGGGCTGGGCACATCTTATCTTCACATAAGCAACATGCACATTCTAGAGAAAATCCGTGAGAGAGATACAAGTCTGGCCAAAAGTAGGGAGGGCCTTTGCTAAGATGACAGGATGAGGCACTTAAGCGTATGTATCTGAAGATGAGAAGGCTACAGGGGGGATCTTCTTGCACTGTATAAGTATCTTAAGGGGGATCACAAGGATCTGTGGGATGGATAAATTTGAACTAAGCAGGAACAGAAAAACACGTGGACAATCCAAGGCTTTAAAATAGAAGTAATTTACATTAAAGAAAACTGCGTGGTGATTTATCCAAAGCGGGCTGCTATCTAGCCATGTGAAATTCTTTGTCCAGGAGACCTCTGCAGCATATAAATAAGGCAAGAGCTAAGAAAATACAAACGGATTGCTTGGATACCAGTGATATCTATGGGTATGTATGAGATTAGGTGCTTAACCATGGTAATTTTGCTTATGTTTACCATCAGTAAGGAATAGCCTCTTCTCAGGTTACTGCAGGGAGTAGGGGAGATGGCAACTTCAGAAAGATGGCAAGGAAAAAGAAAAAGGATATAGAACCAAAAAAAAAAGATGATGTGGAATACTTTTGCTAGTACCCAACCATACAGAATAATTTCTAACACATATACAGAAATGTCATGGGCATACTTAGTGCATTGCTCTTACATGACGGAATGAGAGAGCAAGAAGTTGAAATGTCTCTCACCTGTCTGTGAAAATCTAACCTAAAGGGCACAGGGACCCCTCCTGGTTCCTGACCCCTGCAGGTACCGTTGTGGTTTGGGCCCTGCCCCAAAGTCCCTTGATTCTGTTTCCATTATACTCTAAAACTCAGAGCAGCACAGGTTAAGTGCTTGAAATTCAGGACTTTGCCTTGGTCAGAAAAGGGAGCAGAGGAAAGCTGTATCAGGCATCTCCCAGGGGTTCAGATTTCAGATGGTGAGATTTCATACAAAATGTCTCATATGGAAAGAGCCAAAACTATATCATGTCTAAAAAACCCCACAAACCCCAGAGAAAGGGAGGCCAGTATGGACTGGTGCCAAATTCAGTCAGGGCTCAGGTTCTCTCTCCTCAATGCAACCGTTTGTAACGCACAACCATTGCTGAAGTACATGCAAGCCATGCTCAGAGCACAGCAGAAAACATCTGTCCCCACTTCTACCCTCTTGTCTGCTGACTGCCATGGAGGACTGCTCAAAGTTATGCCCACCCATCAGAAAATGGTGAATGAAGCTACCTCAAACCATTGGACTCTTAACATGAAACAAGGAGAGAGAGAAAAGTCATAATTGTTAACTGCACCTTGAAGATGTTCTTAAAGCATTTTTACTGAACACTAAATGCCCAGCCTGCGTTATTAAATAAAAGCAGAACTCTTTAAGCCTGGCATTTTTCCTCTCAAAAACTTCAGTAGGCTGAAAATATTACATGGCATGTAAGGAGCAACTCTCTGGATACTTTTCTTAAGGGAAACTCTTGCCAGTGGCAAAAAGCCAGTATTTTATTTTTGTTGGATTGGGAGTTTTTCATCGGCTCCTTACACCCATTGAGATGAAATTTGGGTCTGCTGCTGCAGTTTCATCTCGGATGTCTCAACGTTCCTGTGCTAAACAGGAAGCCCTTGTCAGTACAATACTATTTAAGCACTGGCCCAGCCAGCCTGTGCTGCGTCTAGATAATTCAGCCTAATGAGGGATTATTTCCTGTGTTTGTGGCTGACAATACCCAAAGACATTCTGGGACTGTACTGTGATAAAAACTGAGCTATATTAAGCCGATATCAAGGAGCTATTAATTTTAAATAGAGAGTAGAAGGGAGAACAGATACTGCCTCGCACCCCCCAAAAGTCACGTTTGCATCTGAGAGAGGAAAAAAATAAAATACACGCTTTCTGAGTTTAGGACTCATATCTTTGCTACATCAGCTGAGATCCATAACCTTACCTATATGCGAAAATGCCAAGGGGTATCACAAGCAATGGATTCGCATATAAGTGTGATTACAGGCTAATGGGAGTTCTGCTTTCTGTCCTCAGTGGCTGCAGCTGGACTAAAACCAATCCTATTCATAACACGCAACAGCAAAAGTCAGTCCAAGCAAAAGATAAGGATCAAATCTCAGGCAAAACTAACAGTAGCTCCTTGGTAGTTTCATTCCCAGGGATCTGCTGGTCTCTGGAAGAAGTAGAGGACACACGCTTGCTCCACCAAAGAGAATCGAGCCCAGACCTGAGCCAAAGGAGTATTGTGATATTAGTAAGTATCACAATTTCATTTCTTTTCCAGTTTCAGGATATAGGCCACAGGCTTGCTCCTTCAGTTATCCAGTGTCTTACCTGGACATTGTAGACGATTGACTTGCTTACCAGCAACTAAATCGAGGCTTAAGCCAATATGCTGTAGACTATAGCACATTTCTAGCCTTTGGGATATAACAATGGACTATCCTTTGATGGAGAAGAAACACTGATGTCCGCTGTGTTCGAAGAAGAAACATGTTCCTGTATAAACAAGTCTGTACGTTCCAGATGAAGGAAGAGAAGAGTGGCAATGTAGCACATCCAATAATTCTCAGCCAGCTGTCAGTCTCACTAGGAAAACAACAGATCAAAAGCAAACATTTTTTTTCTGTTGTGCATCCATGCACAGAAGACATTTTCCTATCATTGCTTTTTCCATTTTATAGTATCACCATTTAGATATGCAGATTATTAAAGCCAGACCAAATACTTAGCTCTTCTCAGACCACTGGTCTTTACTGGGCACAGTTTGAAGTCTGCCTGTGTATCGTTTCTAGCTGTGCTGCTATTCTCTGCTGCAAAGAAACAAATGGAGAGCTGCATGAGACATGGATAAAAATAAATATATCTAAGATTTGCAGTACTATCTAAACAGCATTATTTGGGCACCTCTTTGGACCAATTACAGTGGTTTTCAGATTTGTATGAGCATGGTATGATATTTAGAGTCTGATGGCCCAGACTACAGGCAAGCAGCTAGGCATCCCTACGTGAAAAAAAATGTTTTACTTGAGGAGAACCTAATAGGTTAATTAAGATAGGAAAACTGCAGCAGCCCAGGCACACGTACGATTTCAGCCAACCTACGATCAGTTGTTACTAGGCAAAACTGACACTAAAAATATAAAAGCACCATACAAGCTTTATTTCTTCCCACATTTTTGATTGATACAACTACTTTTTTCAACTGCACCAGATATTTCTCTGTCATTTTTTTTTCTGCAGTTTCTACACATCACTCTCTATTTGCTATTTCCAAGGCAAACCCACTCTAGAATTTAAATGGTTTGAAGGACCTGGGTTCAGTCACACAAGGCAGCCTGAGCAGTTCTATAATCCTCCTGGGGCTGAAGGAGCATACAAGTGTGAAAAGCAGAAAAGTATTAAAAAGTATAAAAGAGGAAGAATAGCACTAGTCTTACTGGACTTGAAAGTACAACAACAGATGCCCAAGGTATTTGAAGACTGTATTAGTCAAGAAGTTAGCTTGACAAAAGATCACGCTGCATGCAACACAAATCCATAACGGACACAGGCTGTGTGCAGAAAGAATGACTGATATGCTGAAAGCCAGGACCAGCTAGAACCCATTTTGTCACCCAAGGGGAGAAACAGCACTGCTACAACATACTTGAGCTCATCCCATAGTGTATGCCTAAAACACTTGAGGCGAATCACATCCTAAAAATGCTTATTTCTGTTCTTTAACTCTAAAAGGAGCCCAAGGCAATGCATTCCAATGTATACATCTACACTGCAACAGTCCAAGGAAAGATGACTTAACTTCTTAGAAGAGATTCTATGCAGAATCACATAAAGTTCCTTAAAATTACACGGTGGTGGGAATCTGATGGAATTATTACCCCATGACTAGAAATGGGGTCTACTTTTGTGGTAATACAGTTACCCAACCCCTCCCCCATGTTTGAACAAAATAAGTTATCACAGTATTACTGTACAAAATGGGAAACTGCCAATATGCAGGGACCAGGATGACTTGATTCTACCAAAGGGAACTTCTCCCTGTGAAGTTACCATTTCCACTCTCCCAAATTAATTAACAATCTGGAATCTTAAAGGAGAAAATTAAACAACATTCTAGAAAGCTAATATTTCTTCACGATAAAATCAGTTCTTTATGCAAAACTGTCCACCTCACAATAAATACAGATTGAATAAAGGGTAAGAAGTGAGCAGCACCCAACTTAAGCACTTAGCTCTGCAATGAGGTCAATGAACCTGAAGGGAACATTGCTGTTGCTTATGCAGCCTGTTTCAACCCAGTTTCCTGAGTTTCTAAGCCTGGTAACTCTTATAAGCATTAAAAATTTACTAAGTACAAAGATGATTAAAAAATACTACTAGGAAGAAAACATTAGACTGAATTGACTGCACATGCTTGGTTGATTCCCCACAGCTCTGCCTCTCTCTATTACCCTTTGGATGCTGAAACATGTTCCTGTAATTCAAAAGTAAACAATTCTTCAGGAAGGCTATTCAGACAGAAACTGAACTGGAAACATCCGAGAAGCAGTCTGGGTACATCAGTTAATCAGCAAACCCTCTGACTCATCGGAGGAGTCACCGCGCTGACCGGCAGCACCCGCTTTCATTTTCATAAAATGCACAGGACTTGTCACGCTGCACACGGGAAAAGCATCCGGCCTCTGCACATCAAAAGCATTAACCCTGCCATGATGAACGGCCACTGGCAGCCTTCTGACAAGGCACTCTGCCTACAGATAGTGAGTCAGGCTTACTAACTAAGCTCAGCCCAGGGATCTGCTCAAATCTCTACCATGAGCAAATACTTCTCCCTTCTAAGGACCTGTCTCACCTTAAGCAGCTTGATTTATGCTTTTCCTAACTCGAGGGAAGAAGGAAAGGGTGGAAGAAGTTTTTATTCCCTCAAAAGAATAAACTATGAACTGACCAGAATATCTTCACTTTTACCAGAGCTAAAAATTGTGTCACACACAAACAAAGTCCATATCTCTCATCTCAGAGTCTGACAGAGACAGGGACATTTTGCTGTACCAGGCAGTCAGGATTTGGGGAGCCTCTGCCAAGTTCAGTCACATCATGCAAAGTCCCTATTCCCAGGAACTGCCAGGCAGCAGCTGTCGGGAGAGCACACCAGCACTAGGCGAGGTGAGATCTCCCTGACATCGTTGGCATCCGCTACAAACCAATAAGCTCCTATTTTTACTCCAAACCCAGCTTCTCGTGGGATGCTTACAGGAATTGCTATGAGCCACCCAAAACTGTGTGAACCCCTGTTCTGTTAGGCCATGATTTGGGGAAAAGCCATGACTATGGCTGCTCTGGAAAGGACCAGAGCGGAAGCCCTGACTGCAAGGCAGGAATTGAGGGTCAGAACCCAGCACTAGTGACCTTCACTTGGAGATGCTGGATTTTTAAGTACCAATGAACTTCCATCTTGAGCTGAATTTGCCCATTCATTTAAAGCTGCTTTCTGTTTCCTTGGGGACAAGGAAAAACCAGACCCTGCCAGCTTTATCTCTGCTCATGAATCACAGCCCAGTCGTTCTAGTCTCCTTGACTACGGCTAAATAAAACAGGGCCAGGAATCATTCGCTGGCCGTTAAGTGCCTGAAATAACGCTATGACTGCACTGCAGTCAGTAGGTTTTATAGCAGGGAATTTGGGGATATGTTTCATGCCCTGCTCTGTGGTATAAAGGGCATCATGGGGAGCATGAGGTTTCAAAATACATTGAGGTACTACAGGACAAAGGGAGCCAAAGAAGAATAGTTCCTGGTGTATGTTGCCCCAGCATATCAGAGGAAGAGCCTGCCCCAGGACCTGCTAAGAGGAGGGATAGACTATCAACAGTACCATGGCTGAGTTCACTCCCTGAATCTTATCTAGCAGTATAAATGTAGGCTGTATGAGCACAGAACAACAGATCATCTCCCCGCATGGGGACATATGAGACAGTGATGGTCAGCCATGAAAACCTGGCTTTTGAATCAACAAGTCCTGCTCTAAATCCCCGTTGCTTTTGCTGATTGGGTTAAATATCTTCCATCCTACAGACAGCCTTGTCTGATGTCTCAGTTTAATTTCAGTTAAGAGTCTCATTGATCCAGATGATTATTGTTCAGTCTCAAAAACCTGAGGTGACAACCCTCCCCATAACAAATAATCATCTGAATCAATTTTCATATCATAAAAGGGAAAAAAATACTGACTATATTTTTTTTCCTGTTCTGAAGCTAAGTTATTTATTCTTATTTCAAATAAAAACTGTGGTTTGGCTTAACTCTTAGGTTTCAATAGATATGAACTGAAAGAGAAAGGAAAAAACTTACCAATGCCTTCTGATGAGCCATCCAGATCAGTAAGTATTTTTATGCAGACTATGCAGTATGTAAAGCCTCAGAGCAGGAAAATAAGTATTATAATGAGATTTTGAAAGAATACAAATTCCTAGGAGCAAGTTGCACACAACTTTCCTATGCTGCCCTTGCCTAATTAATTCTGTATCCATAGAAAACTAGTACTGTATGAATGAAGCCATCTCTTCAGAAGCAGCTACATGAGAACTAATAAAGCAGGACATCTTGAAATTATTGGCAGGAAATCTCTAAATCTTTGCCATATATTTTTACAATGTGCTTGCCTATGTTTGACCTCATTGCAGTATTTATAAGATAGAATTGTCAGAGAAGGAGAGCACTTCCTCTCAACAATCCCAAGGTGGCATGCAAACTGTTTTTTTTCAGCTCGGCATTCAATCCTGGAACTTCAAACTGAGAATTGAGTTGACCTGCAACCAGAACAGTAGAAATATTTTTAAAAAGCCTTCAGCAATAACAATTTCCTCCCCAGGAACACTTGCAAGTTTTCAAACTCAGACCTACGACTGTCACGGCAACACTTTCATCAGCCATCACTCTACCACAAAGAGGCTGACACAGTAATTTTGAATACTAATTGATTCCTCTCTTTTTTAACATCAGTTTAAATCCACCCACTCTGGAAGCAAGAGATCCCATGGTAACATGCTGAATTTTTTGCTCTCAGGGAAGCACCTAACTATAAAGGGAAACAATCCTACTTAAATGTCATGGGGACCTATCTGTGACTGGAGATTAGTGCAAATCCACAAATGCATGGAAGTCGATCCTGAAAACTAGCTCAGAATGCATGACAGCTGACAGCCACTCCTGGCACCTGAGATACTCAGAAGAAACGTATACACAAACCAAGCGTTGCTTCTGTATCACTGTGCTCTTACAAGGGGAAACAGCACACGTTCATTCTGCAGAAAGAGCTCGCTGTTAGATCTGCTGTGAACTAAATTAACAAAATTGTCTCATGTAAACATGGTCTCTAGCAAATAAAATACTCCCAAACTGTTGCAGTACAGGTATTATCTGCAATGACAGAAATCAGAAAGTCTTTTCTTGCAATACTAAAAGATAAAATGTTCTGGGATGTCATCCAGAGTTTTCAGAGTGATCATGTATTCAGATTATATGGATTTAAGCAAGGTCACTTCATTTCAAAAAGGACTCAAGGATGATCCAAAAGAAATACACATTTAATTAGGCTGGAGCTTCCACGTTTCTGCAAGAAATGTTGCAAAATAGGTATTGCCTCAGACACCCTTAATTCTTACACTTCTTACACTGTAACATAGACTTCTATGATTCAGATTTTTATAGAGGAGGAGGAAACATAATTTTGCCAACTGTAAAAGACCAGTCACAAAGCCCCAACCAAATCCCTGCACTGGACTAAGAGCTCTGTAAGCAGGCATCTTGCATCTTGCTGTTGAATAGCTTAAGTGCTGTGACAGTGCCTCCCATAATATTCTCTCCAGTAAATCTTTTCTTGATTGTTCAATTCCTGATCAGGTAACCTTTCACTTCAGGCTAGAGCCATACAGTGCCTACAGTTTCCCTGGAACGTATCCTTGTAACACTTCTGTTCCAAAGACCAAGCTCTTCTTCAGCTGTTATTTTCCAAAATCCACTGCATCTTATGAGCTCATGTTCAACCCTGTACTTTGTGTTTCTGCTGTGTGTTAGGAGATCACAAACACAGCAGCTATAGCTATAGTAATAGTTATATAGTAGCTGTAAAGACCTGGTTAAGAAAACATAGTTTTCCATTCTGTGTATTATAATGTTCACCCCAGGCAAACACATAATAATCCAGGCCATAGAAGGTGTTCATAATGCCACTCCTTCCTCTCCTCCACTGTGGCTCACATGTGCAAGCTGAGGTGTCCTTCTAGAACGCTCCACCTTTATTTCACCCAGTGCATGCAAGGCTGAACTAAATTGCTTCACAAAGTTCTTAAGATTGTCTGAATGGTAGTAATTGTATTAAGCCAAGTCTGTTTTGATCAGTACTAAGTGTGAAATTTTGTCACCCGATTAATACCTCACTTTGCCACAGGCGTGAACAGCAGAGCAATTGAAATGTTTCCTAGAGACCAGACGTGTTGTCTCAGCTGCAAATGTTGCTCTCTCGATCCGCAGAGTCAGAAACTGGAAGTGTTTTCTCATGGAGCAACAGGGACTTCTAACCACATGGTTTAGCCAGGTCAGCTGAGGGCAAGTCTCTTTCAATTACTTTTTCTTTTAAAATCCCAAAGCCTTTTGCTGTACAGTGCTGTACTCTCTGACTTTGTCAAAGGATAGCAGCTAAAATTTCTAGGTCACTAGGTCTCCAGTACAGCCCTTTGGGTATTTTGTCACACGACTCAATACAGTTAACATGTCAGGCATCCCCACTGTAAATCTCTCCTATTGTCTGTGGCTTTAGAGAACCATTCGTTTCATATAAATATATGACTACTTTTATTAAAAGCTATCAATAGATTTTGTATTTAATAAAGCCTTACATTCTAAATGGTTCTGTTAGTGGTTCGTAATCTGAATTGCATCTCCCTTGCTCTAACAATAAGAAACTTGTGGTCTGAGAAATTAGTGGCGTGTGCTGAAGCGCCTGCTTGACACTGTCCTCCAGCAAGCAAGTCAGAGTGACAGACCCCTAAAGCAATAACGTTGGTGTAGAACACGGTGAAGACTCCAGCTCCTCAGCACTGCCTTCAGCAGGCACTGTGTCCATCCTTAGGGCTGAGTAGGTAGCATGAGAGCTCAGAAACACTGTGGTTATGATACTACTGTAATTTTTGTTTTCCCTTCTCTTCTTTTTAAAGCAGATTAAACTAATGGGCCAAAGCCCTCATTGTAAGTGTCATTCCTAATAACGTGATTCTCACTGTAGCACTGGACTCTCCTAAAGAGAAAAAACCCCACACATTTAGTGCAGGATGTAGAGGTCATTCCTTTGTTCACTGTTAGTACATTTTTTAAATTGTCCTTCTCTTTTAGCTACTTCATTAATTTATCATAATCGATGCATGAAACCAGACTCCAGTTGGTTTACATTATATTTCAAGATCTGCACAAAGCACAAATTCCCAAATCCCAAAGAAAATTAACATTTTATGTCTCTTGCTCAGCCAGCTGGAAATATTAGAAGATTGTTTCTCAAAAGCTAGGACATTTGTGTTTCCTTTAATTTCTTTCTGTCCATTATTACTTCTCACCTACATAAGTCCAAATATTTTAAAATGCTGAAAAATAACCTCCTCCTTTAGTGATGTTTAAAATGCAAATATATTTGGAGGCTAGGATCATCATGATCATCCTACCCATGCAAAGAACACAAAAGACAACCTTGTCTTTCTCAACAGGGAGCATTCAGACAGTGTCAGGGTTGATTTTGCTCAGGCTTCTGTTTGAAAGCATCAGAATTATTAATTACCTCACGTACAAAGAGTGGCAAAAATACTTACAAATCCATGAGCACTGTCCAAGATCTTTTGGTAGACTAAGGCAGTCACTCCCTAAGGACCAGAATGAAGTTTAATGGCTGTGTAACAATCCACATCTTCCCTAATGGTTCCATGACTTGGAATACAAAGTAAAATGAAACACTGTACCTGGTCAAAACTGACCCTGTAAAGGAGGCAAACGTTACTATCTCTATTCCAAGCTGTGATACTGGCTCCCTTTGTATCTTAAGAACAGACCCTAATTAACCACTTGCTCTGCTTCCAGCAACCTCTAAAATCTTTGTGCTTTCCTCCTGTTCATCTTACTAAAGGCAACACATTAAAAGCCAGAGTGACATGTTTGTAGGCATGCAGTTGAGTTATTAAGAAGCTGAACTTCTCAGTTTAAGTCGTTTCTTTCACAAAACCTCATTTTTACTTTGAAACTGAGGAGCACTATTTACTGTGTTATTTACTGAGTCACCCGGGTTCAGATGTACAGTGCTTCCTGGTTCATAAAGCTGCAGTTTATATTGCAACACTTCACTGATGTGATAAACTGCTGATCTGTAATGCAGTTAGGTGGGGAGATACGCCATGGGGGGAAAATCCCCAGCTGCCAGCCTTTTGCACATACTGAAGTAGAAGGGATGAATTCCTGATGCAAACTGATCAAATATGCATGTGTCTCTCTAGAAGAGAGAGAGCTGATATCCTAGAGATGAAAAAGAAACTTGATTGTGGTTCCTGGTTGCTTAAGTCGCTACCCCTGCACTGTGCACAACCCCAAGAGCAGAATCTGCTTTGTGCTTTTGATCTTTAGAAGATGTCTCCACCTATGATTCAGAGTAATGTCAATGGGTTGGTAAAATAAAAGACAAAGGTCTGGTCTGCTACAGCAAATACATCAAAGTGTTGGATTGTTTCAGCACACACAGACACACCACACATTCTCCCTCCACTCACATTATATATATAAGGTATACATTTACATACAGAGATAGATTTATTATATACATATTAGAAGGGGAAAATGTGCCTCGTATTCTGTATAGTTGATTTCAGCTAAAGCTGTAGAAGACCACAGTTGCTACTTAAGGGCTGCAAGAGATCTGGATAGTCAAGTCTTCAAATGAGAAAGCAATGGTATTTATGAGACTAACAAATATTAGCATTCACCCAGCTTAGGACAAAACAGAGAAATCAAATGGGCAACCAACAGCAACAACAAATGGAAGCTTTCAGAATTCAAGCTCTAATCATGTGGAATGAACTGACTAGAGAGGATGACCCCCAATTTTCCTAAATATTCTAGCACGTCACTCTCTATTCCACATCAAAAAGGTTATTTCTACTCTTTGACACACAGTAGCATCAGTTACGTTCTGATTACTTCAAGACAGAAATGTACTGAAATCTGATGGATATGAAACTTTTCAGCCTCTAAGATGTTTCTTGTTTCCTGTGCTTATTCATCAGTAGTTTCCTTACACACTGACTAGATTATAAAGTGCAGAATGGTAAAGGAAATTAATGGAGATTAAATAAAGCTGCAACAGAGTTATATCTTTAAGAATTAAATCCAACCCCTAAACTGCAGAGGCAACTCTTCAAAGGTCCTGTTAAGTAGAGGATGCATATTTGCAGTCCAACTTCCATTTAAAGTGGATGACAAGTTTAGCAGGATAATACCCTTCAAATACTGGCTGATTGGAAAGGCAAGGACATTTGCTCAATTTACCGATAGTATTATCCTCCTGGCTTGATGGGAGCTGATCCCCCACTGGGAGCTAACAATACGGGTTTTCCTTCTGAAGTCCCTGATCCGGGAGCGCTTTTCTTGAAGATCATGGGAAAGTTTGGGGGTTTTATTTTAAACCACTACAGCAAAAAGTAAAGATTAGTATGGTTTACTGCACAATTCATCTCACTGGTTTTGGATAATTCACAGTCAGCATATCCCAGAATATAGTTTTAAAAATCTCAGATGTTTCTTTATTTAAAATTATTATAGTATATAATAAAAGACAAAGATTTTATGATGCTGAGGAAAGGAGATACAGTATTTTAACCTATTAATTTCTTTTTTTCCAGAAGACTAACATTAATCTACCTGCAAATCTGTATCCAGAAAAGAAAATATCCTGCTATTTTTTTTTCTGTTTCCTTACTACTTAATTGAGATGTACAGCAATGTGTTGATCTGATCAAGTACCATTTCAGTTGTAACCTTCCACTTGTGGCAGAAGGTTTCAAGCAGATGGTGCTTGGATATAGCCAATTGATACACAACTAAACTGGGACACCCTGACAGCTATGGCCACCAGGCTGCATTACAACTCGCTGAGAGCTTATCCAGCAAAGCTCAGTCTTACAGCGAGGCTAACGCTTTCCAGGGAACTTGTTAGGACTGACATCCTCGTGGTATTAAAGGCCCACTTGCATCATGACTGGTAAAACACAAAAGATTTTTTGAACGTGACCCATCAAAAATTTTGCTGCATTTAATAACTGGACATTTAGTTACTCAGCAAAGAGAGAGAGCTGGCATTTCATTTTCCTGACTGGTCACAAAACAGGTTAGTAATTTAAAAAAATTCCTGATGCTACACAGGAATACATTGTTGTTACTGTGTTGTTATTATGTTTATTTACTGTAGTTTTTCTATACATTGGATTTACTAGTTTAATGCTCTACATCTTATATTAAAATTATTTTCTTCTTTTTATATTCCATGCTGGTTTTCAGCAGAACCTGCTTCTTCACTGTAAAAGCAAGCAGTAAGAGACAACAGGGGCAGCCTCCCAGCAGAGTGTTGCTGCCGTGACATGATGGGAGCCCCTGGCAGCACACAGACATCTTGGCCGTTGCCTGGGAAAGCTGAGCTGTGCTAACCCACTTCTCTGGGTCAGGCTGCCTCTTCCTCCCACACCTCACCATTGCCACCACCCAGCTTCTCTTGCAGCAGGTCTAGGGAAGGGAGGTCACCAGGGGTCATTGCCTTACTGGGATGGGGATGAGGTTTATTGTGCTGAGCTGCTTTTTCTACTGTGAAAAGAGAAAGAGCATTACTCTAACAAGGGAGGGAGCAGGGGCTGCTTTTTATACATGGGAGTAGCAAAATGGCCCACAGCCAAAGCCGAGCTTGAATTCCCCCCCACCAAGGTGCTGAGGCAGCACTAGCCTGGCGTGGAGGACCTCCTGACATCCTCAGCAGGGTATGGGAACTGAAAAATTGTGAACATATTTATTGCGTTAGTCTGAACGATCTTCACTCTGCAGTACACTTGGTAAATATTTTATCACTTCTGATTAATTGATGGATTTTTATTTTTTTAAATATGCTCACATGTAATTCTTAATTCTTGGCAAGAAACAAAGGACAGTAGTAGTTTAGTAACCAGGTCTCTACAATTACTGTACCTGCCTGTCCTTGTGACCAAGACCATCACCTTTCAAACCACAGAAACAATTTAATTTAAATTTTCAACAAAATATCATAGCACACGGCATTTCTGAGGCACAATTTGCCCAAGATTTCTACATACATTACAAATATTAAAGAATGTCTGCAACATCTACTATGTACTGTAGCTTGGGGCTCTTTCAGTCCACAGCATGGTGCAGGTAAGATAAAAAGCTGCTTGTATATCCTTGCACTGCACAATTAATAAACTGAGACTAAAGCCCCTCTTTATCCCCAATCTCATATCTGGTTGAATAGAATCACAGAACGGTTTAGGCCAGAAGGGACCTCTAAAGGTCATCTAGACCAACCCCAGACTACATTGGGGTTAACTTGTCTTTTAAGAAAATAACCATTAATACATACAATTAGGACGTACCTTTGGGGGAATTAAAACAAACAAACAAACAAAACCCAACAACAACAACACACAAAAAAACCCACAAAACAAAAAACACAAAGCCAACCAACCAAAATAACCACAAAGTTGCACATGGGATTCAGTTTCCTCCTCTTCACCACCTCACCATGTTCCAGAAGGACTAAAAGAGCTAATTTATTCCCTAGTTTGGGGGAACTGGAGTTCTCTGTGGTCCATAATTATGTCTGTGTTGACAGCTATTGAGAGCTCTCTACAAGGTCTGCTGAAAAAGAACCAAAATTGATAAATAACCACATTTACATTTTCAGGCATCATCCTTTTGCCTGTTTTTACTATGACCATCCGGTTTCTTTATAGAAAACAGATTCAAAGGAAAATTCACAGCCTGAGCTGTTAATACAGACATAGTTTTGGTCTCCCCTTTTGTTAGTATTCAGCAGCACCTCCAGTCCCCAGACAAACCTGGGGATCCAGGTGTGTTTTGTACACACTTGTAACAGATTGGATCTGCCACAAATAGCATGTAATATAGACAGCCACAGGAGACAATGGATGGAAAAGCAACGTAGACATCCCTTTTGTACAGACAAGGAACAAGAGACAGAGAAATACAGGGAGTCCAGATGTACAGAAAAGCCATCTGAAAACCATTCACCTTGAGAAAGTTCGTAGTGGTGCATTCAGTGCTGTTTGTCAGATTTCAAACACAACCCAAAGCATCATCAAAAAGAAATTTCGACAGTATTGTAACTCCTCCTCTGATATTTTACTGTGTTGTTATTGAGTGGAGACCCAGGGAGGACCCCCCCATTTCAGCAGCTGGCATCAACCCACATCGCGTGCTGAGCCGAGCATTCCTCTGCAGCTCTCTCTGATACTGTCATGAATACCCAGACTGATTTAAAGTGGGCCCCCTGGGTTGCAGCCACTCTGATCTATACTACATGAATAGAGAAATACCCTTTGACTGATAAACGAAAGCTGACAGTCAGTCAGACTCCTCCTGTACTCAGCTGCACCAGCTTTCACATCCAATGCTACTTCAAATGCAGAAATTTAACTACAGGGCTCTTCACTTTCATTTAGAAAATAAAGCCACAGCTCTGTATCTGTAGTCTTTATTTTGAGGCTGGGTTTGTCAGAGGGTTTTGGTTTTTTTTGATGCAGTAGTACTCGGGGCCTCAGCAACATACTCGTGATGGATTGTTACAGATAAAACAGCATAGACTGAGCAGGTGATTTACTTACTTTCGAACCTGATGCTGTGATGGAGCAGTGATTTCACCTCCCTGAGCTTACCATGGAAGCATTTCAGGGGCAGTTCCTTGTGTCCCTAAGGGCAGATGAAGATGTCTCATTTTTTTGAAGCACTGCTATCCCAGTACGACCACTATGCTCTTCTCTTCTAATTGATGCTTGAAGCAGTGCTAATGAACTCTGGAATGAACTGTGTTCACCTATCCCTTGCTGACCAGGACAGCTGAGAAAAGGTCACTAAATGGAAAGACATACGAGGGACACAAGAACCACGAACAGAGTAATGCATCCAAGCAAAGAACATCTTTGTGGTCTCCTCACCCGATGTAGAAATGCTCAGCCATTCAGAAGAGTGCTCACACCAAAGGAAACTGCACGCAGCTTAAGAAGTTCCCATCAAGTACTATAATGGCTCCTTGGGTAGGCTGCCCTGCTGAGATACCACCGCTGCACGGCCAGCTGCTAGGAAACTAGCTGGGTAATCTGCACACTTAACCAAAGGAGATAGGAAGCAGAAACATGGGCTTCAAGCAAACCAGATTCAAAGCAGGACTCAGAAGTACCCATAGAGTAACTACTTTTAAATATAAAGTGAAGGGCATTCTATTAACACTAATGCAAAGCTGTAATCTCTAGTTTATACCCTTATTAATTCTCAGATGCTTGCAAAGCTAATTCAAGTAACGCTGAATATATTTCAATTTTGTTGCTTATTCACTTCTGTTTCACAGTGCTTTGTAGGCAGGCTACAATTTCTATGCATATATTGTTTATCAGATACGTGTTTTTCCCACGTGTTTATCAATTATTTGCATTAACCATTTAGTGATTTGAAATCTGCAAGCCCTATTTGCCCTATTTTTAGTTTTGACAGACATAGTCAATGAAAGAAGCACAGGAATAATGGCATTAATAAATATTTACCAGATCTGCAAGATTAAATTAAGTCATCACCATATGATACTTTTTTTAACTGGACTGAAACATATGCCAAGTCTTAGCACATTCTAGAAATACGTATTGGGGTGCAGTTAATCTGTATATGTAAATCAACCAAGCACAGCCATCTTGACTTTAATGCAGTTAAGCTCAAATGTACTTAATTTTTGTACACAGAAGGTTTGCTGGTAGCTGACCTTGATATCAAAATGCTTTAATCAATATTTAGCAGCTGAAGCAGCCACTGCCATGAAAGCGTATATATAAATATAAATGGATTTGTACAACCTGCAAGGATCATGCACTACCTGAAATAATCCCAGGAAAAAAAAAAAAAAACAACAAATTTTTAAAAATCTTACATGCTAAAAGCAGCTACGTCCAAACACTTTTTTTCTTAAACTGTTTAGAGGGAGAACTAATGTCTTGATTTGCCAACATAATGCTTTTGTATGAATGAAGCCACGAGTCAGCATGAGTTCACTTACCATCTTTTGAAGAGCAGACCTACTTGCACAGCAGAACTGCTGGCTTGAATTCACAAATGGCAGCCAGACACATGCTAACACAGCAGTTTTATCAGACAGGAATATATTAACATTTATCAAACAGAACCACAATTAATTGGGTGCCACCAGAAAAGTAGTCCTCCTGCCCACACTGGAATAAGAAAGCCTCTCTTGTGGACTTGTGCCTCATATGCTGTACACACACCTCCATCCATCATTATCAGTCCTTGCCTTTTGCCCTTCTCAATGACATATTCCCAGAAATCACTCGCACAAGCACACGACCTGTTTCCCCCAGGTCCCTGAAGACTCACCGCTTCGCTGCTACCTTACAACTCCTGTTGCTGTCCCTCCCCCTGGATGCGGCACCTTTATTTCCTCTAATATCCAGAGTTTCTTCCATATGTTCTTGAACAACCTCCCATGTCCACACCACAGCTCGAGGTTGCACTCCCCTCCATGAGAGGATCGGTCTGACTGCCTTCCCTCTAGACAGCTCTTCATTAACCTCACCGAGCCATTTACAGAGTTTCAATGCACATACTGTTCCTTCAGATGTACCTGAAGCTCATAAATGGGTTCAGAAGGTACTGGAAGAAGGTGGAAGAGAAAAGATCAACTAGCAGACAAAAGGAGCAACAGAATTACAAAAAACACAGAGAGGTGAATGGAGAGTGAACCAGTAACACACTTCCCAGTAAAAGAAAACACTTCAGAAGAAGGGAGAGACTCCCTGAGCACAAGGCTAAAGAGAAATGAGAAGGTCTTAGTATTTTCTGAGATTTGAAATCCACTGCCCTAAACAGCAGGTATGGCTCCTACCTCACTCCAGCAGATACAGCAATGTGTCGCTCTGCTTCCATGCGAAAGACAGAAGCGCTCTGTTTGACTATTACCAACTTCGCAGAGTTTTTTCTACTTCTACTCAGAAATATTCAGCTTTGAACCACTACCATTTTTTTGCTTACTAGCAAGTAAAATACAAAGGCTTATCTTCAACTTGTTGGCCTGGGTGGCTCTGTGCACTAGATACCTCTGCTGTGCAACTCAAAAGCAGTACGGGAGTCAGGAAACAATTCAGCCTTCGCTGGCATTGAACATTGAAACCCATGAAAACAATGGGAACATTTTTGGGTGTTCACAGCAGTACAGGAAAGGGAAATGAAATGCAAAAATTAAGTGGAGTTTCTACTTGGAGCTCTCGCTGCTTTCCCTGTCTGTTTGACTTCAGAGCACAGCTGTCCACGCTTTGAACTCCACGGCAGAAACCACAGCAGAAATTCTTCCCTGTTAATGGCAGGAAGCTGTTACTGATGTTTGATAACTGCTGCCTGGGACTAAAGCTGGGGTCCTGCACATCTTCCTTAAAACTGCCTACCTATGTTTTACATCTGCATCTAACATAGTCCTCAGCAGCAAACCTTTCCATGAAGTTCACAAATCACACATTAGAATACAGTAAACTTACTGCTTAAAATGTATTCCCAAAGTGCATCAACTGACTGCTTACTTCTTCCTGTGTTAGATCCCCAGCACAGTCTTAAATTAAGAAGGATGTACCCAGGTAAAAATGATCCCACAATACTGATGTATATAATTCAGGAATTTACATAACATGCTCTACCTTTGGGGTGTCCTGAACTTGGTGGTTAGGCTGTGGTCCATATACATCCATTCTATAGCACTCTGAGGTCCCCAACAGCAGCCTGTTTTGCAAGACAGGGTATATCAAGCTATTTTTTGTCTCATCATTGAACAGTCAGCAGCCAGAATATATGGGAGACTTCTGTGAGCACAGAAGTAGTGCAGACTCTGAGCCGCTGGCTTCATCCAGTAGGTATCACCAGTTTAACATGTTAACCTAAAGAAATAGAGTCTTTCTGTAAGATGAGCATCTAAAATACTAGCTCCTGAAAAGGAGAAAGGCTCTTGATGTGGTTGGAGTTGTGGGGGAGAGAGGGATGTCAAAGGCAAGAGTCCAAGCTATATCTTCATTCCATTGGGACGCATTCTTCAGATGCTATCCTGGGTGATGGCTTTCTCCGTTGCACCAGCAGCTGCTCTATACAGCTCTGGAAACAGCCATGTTCTGGCAACAGATGAAAACACTCTGCCTTCAAAAGACATTTTTGTCAACCTCCAGCTCAGCCTCTGCAGAAGTGCCACTGCTATCAATTCTTGCTTCTTGCTATTGCTATGGTAGCACAGTTAAATTGATTCTTAGTGTCATTATTTCAATATATCCAGAGGTTTATGGTGGGGGGAGAATATGATTGGAATTACAGAAGAAAAAGAAAACCTCTTTTCATTGATTGGATTGTTAGCTTACTGTGAAGATAAAATATGCACATTCTGTATTAGGCCTTTGTTGGCCACTCATGGAGCACAAAGAACTAAATTAGCACTAATTAGCAGGAGCTAAGATTAGCCTCTCCTAGCCCGTGGAAAATACAAAGGTGTGTTTTAATAGCAGAGCAAGGAGATTAAGCAACATGAATTCCGACAAGAGCTGTAAGAAAAGGGCAAGAAAATTATCCCTTGTAATCTAAAAATATAAAATGCAGGTGTACCAGAGCTCATGATGGTTTTCCTTGAAAAAGCCACCGCTCCTACCTTTGTAAAAACTCAGCGTAGGACAAAGAGGCACTATAAGATGTATTCTCCACACAGATTTACACACAGATCTCCAAAATTCCTATTTCCTTCTGACCAGGAAAGGCATTTGTTAAGGATTAGCACTGCTGCCTAAGTGAATACCCTCTGGAGTTTATAATGTGTATTTTCTTTAAATGCTTCAGTTCCACTGACACCAGCTGCCGTATAGTCGATTAAAAATGCCATACAAGAGGAAAGCACGTGGCTCACTTTGGAACATTTTCTTTCTAAACACTTCTTGTTAAAATTGAAAGAACTCAATCACACAAACTAAATATAGCTAAGAACAACCATAAACATGCAAGGGTCTCAGCAGAAAAAAAGAAAGGCATGTTATGAGTCTATCCAACAACTCTGGTATAAGGAATATATATATAAACATACATATAAAATACTTTAGACTCAAAAGAATGTCTTGTTTATACAAACTACCATGTATGACAAAGTTCAGCAGTTTGGGAGAGTCTGAATTGCACTAACGTCACCCAAAAGCAGATGGAAGCAGGCTCAGCAGGGTAGAGGAGAGGAGGAAGCTCCAATGAAGAAGGGGAATAGTCTAATTTTCTAGTAGCAGAAACATTTTTTAATATCTTCACAGATGTTGGCCAATTTAAACAGCTCATAAGAAACAAAAGTCAGAAAATAAGCTGGAGCATTTGGAAAAGTATTCAACTCTTGTGTACAGTGCTCATTTCCCTTTGAGCCTGTTAAGTAAAGCTGCCGAAGAACTAATGAAGCTGGTTTCCCATGGCTTTTTGTCTAGTGGCTGAAATTGCTGGAGTTTTGTAAAGCATGAACTTCCTTTAAGTCTTCTTTTTTGGGGAGGGGGGGGAAGATGTTGTTTTTTATGTGGTAGATGCATTGTCAGCCTTTCTCCCTTTGCAAGTTTAAGAAAGAATGGGCTGCCACTGCAAACTTTTCGTTGGTGAAGGAACTAATCAGATTTCTCTCCCCCATCTGAGTGGCAATATTCACCAAACTTGAAAGAACCTTACAGCCCACCAGCAAGATAATGGTTAAAGAAGATGCAGAAGCTGTGAGGACTGGGGCAATGAGACTGGAAAGGGTAGATAAGCAGGTAAAAAGACCACCAGAGATAAATAAATCATGCAAGTCCCACTTTCCTAGATTAAAATGCATGACTTTAGAAGGGTAAAAAGGCTATCCTGGGGAAAGCTAAAGGAGACACATCAGAACCACATGTAACTGATGACTACAGTCCATGATGAGTACAGGAAAAGGTTTTCTAACTCATGATTATTAATAGGCTAAACTAATTTCTCTCTCAAAATTTGCCATTGGAACACTGCCTTTTGGAACTGGGCCATCATTAAATAGAGCAGCATATTAAATATTACTCTTCAAGCTTTGAGCTTTCTTTCTTGTGGTTACAAGCAATGAAGAGGATTCAATACTCCTATAATACGTCCATGGCTTTGCTACTGAATTCTAGTATCCCAAAGCAGTTTTCTTGTCCAAGTCTAATCAGCCTCTTCAAAAAACCCATTGGCTTTGCTTCATTTTCATTCCTACCAACATGAGGTTCCTCCAAGACAGCATTAAAAAGCTGAATGCAAGGGGAAAGTGTTTTAAGGTTGGTTTTATTTCTCATTACCCTACTCTGATTTGATTGGTAATAAATTAACTTAATTTCCCGAAGTCAAGTCTGCTTTTTCCATGACAGTAATTGGTGAGTGATCCCTCTCTATGCTTATCTTGACCCATGAGCCTTTCGGTTTATGTTCTCCCCTGTCCAGTTGAGGAAGGGAGTGATAGAGTGGCTTTGGTGGGCTTCTTGTGTCCAGCCAGGGTCAATCCATGACACCAGTGCTTGAGATAAAACCAAAATGTTGGCATAAGAATGTAATTGTTGATACAAATAAAGCCAGTATTTGGCATGCAAAGGTCCATTTACTTATCTCTAGGATATAGAAAGTCTAGAGCCACACAAGGCGGGGGTGGGGGGGGGGTGATGTCCACATTACAGTTCCTAATAACAAATAGAAACCCAAGGTGTCCTTACTCCTGAAAATCCTACTGCAAATGTAAACTCAAAGGAAATGACAAAGCAGAAGGTCTGCACTTTGAGAAAAATCTTAAATTAGGTTAAACATTTTTTTCTCGTCTGTCTCCTTCATACAGGTGCTCACATTTTCACTGTGGTAAGCATAGACTACGTCAGAAAACACTAGTGGCAGTTGTTAAAATACATGTTCTTATAGCAACTTCAATATGGGAACTGAAAGAGAATTCTTCAAGAGATTTATGATTCATTTTTGCATCTCAAATCTACAGCACTGAAAAGCTTCAGTCCTCATCTTTCTCAAGAAATGTGAAATTTGATGCATAAATGAATATTCAGATGACAAAAAAGTCCTTTAAGTGAACAAAAGCATCTTAGAGAAGTACCAGGCTGCAAATCCTGCTCCATTCTGGGCACCAGAGAGAAGATAATGACTGTCTTTCTCAGTTTGTCATTGCTGGGTAGCATGGAGAAGGCTGGAGACAACACCCACTCCAGCAGCTAACCCAGGGCAAAAATAATGCCTTACAGTTCAAAATGCCACCATGTTAAATACCACTGCGTCTGTCACACGTGACAGTGCCAGCCACATACAAAGATGGGTGTTTAACTCTGGAATTCTGATGAAAATATTAATTTTTAGCTAATACCACAGTGACTTGGCAAAAGTAGTGACCACCCTGCTGTCACCCCTACAAGCAGGGCACCCTAATACTAGTTCACACATGCTGATGGCAAGAATAATAAAAATACTTTTAAGCAGGAACTCCAGTGCAAGTATTTCCAAATACAACTGCACACGTACTTTTCAATTGCTGCTTGACCACACAAGAGTCTGACCAGAGACACTGAAGCTCTTTGTGATGTATAGTTATACACAACTTCACCTGTAAGACATGAGTACGTGTCAGGTAAGGAAAAAGAAAAAGTGCTCTTTTACTAATAGGTTTAAGACAAAATTATTCTAGCTGCTGAAGTAGGCTTTCTTTTTATTTCTGTCATGCTTCACTGTAATAAATGGCTTGGAAGCGTTCATATCACAAGGTTAAGACACAAAAAGCTTCGATTATTTGAAGGTGTCAGGTACAAAATGGGAACAATTTTGTCCCATCAGCTCTTCTCTGTATTGTGTCCTTTGTCTTGAGGAATCCCCCCAGAACACCTCCCACCGATAGCAAAGGATTGTTACACTTCATATTGAGAACCAACAACAATTTGAATTCTACAAGCATTCCACATACCTTAGGAGGTAACATAATTAAAGGGGTTTGGTTGTTTCTGGTTCAATCTTTCAGGAAAGACATTGAGATTCTGGAACGTGTCCAGAGGAGAGCTACCAAGATTGTAAGGGGTTTAGAGAACAAGTTATATGAGGAGAGTAAGGGAGCTGGGTATGTTTAGTTTGGACAAGGGCATACTGAGGGGGGACCTCACTGCCCTCCACAACTACCTGAAAGGAGGGTGTAGAGAAGTCGGTGTTGGCCTCGTCTCCTTAGTAACTACTGACAGAACAAGAGGAAATGGTCTGAAGTTGCAGCAGGGAGGTTTAGATTAGGTATTAGGAAGAAATTCTTTACAGAAAGAGTGGTGACAGCCTTCCCAGGGAGGTTGAGTTAGCATCCCTGGAGGTATTTAAGAAATGGGTAGACCTGGTGCTTCAGGACATGCTCTAGTAGCAGGCATGTAGGGGGTTATTTTTGTGTATTGTGTGTTTTGAAGTCATGTTTGATCAGGGTATGTAGGTGTTTGGGGTTTTTTTAGGTGTTGGGTTTTGGGTTTTTTGTTGTGGGTATGGTTGGACTCTGTGATCTAGGAGGTCCTTTCCAACCATGAAGATTCTGTGATCTTGAAAATGCAATTCCAGGCCACTCATAGAGTGCACTCTTGATCATTAGGGCTTTTAAAAACATCCCAGATTAGACATTTAGAAATGAAAAGATCCTAAATTATTACACATTGAAGAACTGTTTTATGGGTAGATATGCACTTACAGTGTACTGCATATTTCAACATCTTCTGTCAGCCAAAATTAAGAGTTTGGGATTGACAAAACAGGATTTAATTTTTTTAGGCTGGTCCAATACATAAGGATTAGTATCACAGCCTGTGTTCGTGTTATGCAGATCTTTTAACAGTTACAGAGTCACTAGGTAATTATTTTTTAATAATTCTGTAGCGAGCCTAAGTCTAGTTTTACAAGTGCAAAGGTAGAGGATTTTTTATTTATTTGAACTTCCTACTGCTAGATCTACCTTATTCATTCACCACAAGTGAATGAGCCTTAAGTGATGATAACAGATATTAAAGAAGAAATAAATCAAGCTTTGGTCTAAATCCTTGGAGTTATTTAGCTGCCTAACTCTCCATGAATTTCTTAAATGGTGTAATTGCCATTGACCTTCCCTGTCTTTTAGGCTTTTAAACATGCAGGGAAGGTCAGAGCCAATAAATTGCCAGCGCCCTTGACTGAAGCACATTGATCAAGGCCAGTTTAGTACTTGCTTAGTTTAGCAGATAAAATGTGGAAGTCAGCAGTTCTAAATAAATTACATGATTTCTAGGTACTGATGTATGATGGTGATAAACATGATGACTCATCATCTGAGAGAAGGGAAAACAAGAGAAAAATCTACAGAGTGTTAAGAGAGGCCAAAGCGTATTTCAGACTGACTTTTTAGCATATTAAAAATGCCCTAAAGAACCAGATACATACACCTTGAAGCAGCACTAGTAACAAGATCCTTTTTACTAACAAGAGCCCTTTTTGGATCCCAGCTGCCTTTGTTGCAAAGGAAGATGACTAGAAGAGTAGACATTTAAGATAAGTGTGTAGAGTTCACCCTGTGATCATATTGCTTGTGGGCCACAAGGTAGAAGAGCTCTGCCAGTAGCCCAGAGCTGACCACAGACATTCTATTTTAATCGCCTAATTAATTTTCAGGCTGTTATTGGCTGAAAAGTCATATCCCCTCCATTTCCCTGTTTCCCTTTCTATAAAGTGAGATTTTCAGTTTAGGCACTTAAGAGTTGACATAGCAGGTTAGACCACAGGTCAGTTCAGTCCCATCTCCTGTCCCCAGTGGTGCCACCAGCAGTTGCCTAGAAAAGGCTGTAAGAGCAGAACAAGCACATTGTCATACCTTCCCAACTCACCAGGATCTGTAGTCCACGGACCCTCCTGAGCATGGCGTATTTGCTACGTACTTAGTAACCCTGAAGAGATTTCTGCTGCATCATCTGGCAAGAAGTTTCTGAGTTTACCCCCTATTGAGGCTAAAAATAATCTCCTCCTTGCTATTTTAAAAGTCTCATATGCTGACTTCATTATTTCATGCCCCCTAGATGGTTTGAGGTTTTTTGCCATTTTCCTTTTAAAGGATTTAATACATTAATATTTGTATTTGTGTTTAGAAACATTTTCACCTCTATTAAACCAGAGAGTTGTGAAACAAAAGCTATTAAAATGTACAGTCCCACGCAAAAAAAAACAATTGGGTTTAAGCATCAGCCTCCACATTCTGATACATCTCCCCACCCTATTAGCCCTGTTTTGGTAATAACATCCAGAGACTGCCACGAGAATGCTGTACCTGGGGCACGGTTTAAACTATCTGCCAACGATCAAGACTAACAGTGGTGTATCTGCAAAGGCTGCAACACATCATGAGCCACAGCTTTGACCATGTCACCTGGAAAAATGAAATAATTTGATACTACCAGAGCAAACTGACCAGACAGAGCATATTTTATAAATACAAAGCATTGTTATTAGTAAGACCTTTTTCACAGACCAGAGACACAAATTGTATAAAAGCACAGGAGATGGGAGTTTGTAACATTGCTGCGGAAACACAAAAGCTCTGCTCAAGTATTTGATTTGATTTTATATTTAGAAGTTATTTATTAGAAGGTGAAGGTCTGATAATGGCATTTTAAGACTAATTTTATTTACAAGTGGTAGTTTGTTTTTCTTTTGAATAGATGAACTTTAGGATCACATGGATTACCAAAAAGGATTACAGTTTCTAGTTTTATTAGGCATATTTTTGTTAGTGTTTCCAGTAGGTGTATCTCCTGTTACCTGGCACTGTGTGACAGCATATTCTGCTATTTGTTATGATAGCCTGACCCCACTGATCTCTATCTAAACTTCAACATTTCTTTTTTTAAATTGAAATGAAAACAAAACTTGCTATAACTTCTGAAAAACAGTTGTATTAGCACTGGGAGCCATTACTGCCTGGGACCAATCTTCCCTAGCACAACAGTTCACCAGCTCCTGAGTTTTTGCCTGAATTAAAGGAAAAAAAAAAAGGGGGGGGGGAAGAGAGAATATTCTCACTTTCTGCATTTGTTTCTTCTCTACCAACTCGGAATGCCACCAGCTCACTTCAGCTGCTGTATTAGCAAAGTCTCAAACCTGTCACAGTTCAACAGGATTCATGGGATAGAGTAATGCTCCCAGTGAGGACAGGGCTGCAGCTGGAGCCACCAGTAGAAAGCACCAGAACTGAGTCTGAAGGGCTTCAAATATATCAAAGCTGGAACTGATATCTTATTTGGCACCAGAAAATCCAAACAAGAGACCAGTCCAGGGAGAACCAGGATTTCATTGCTCCGCTGCTCCCATAAGGGCTTGTATTTAATGGATATTTGAGCTATTCAGATCCTGTATCCCTTTTCACCTTCCTTCCTCATCAGCCATGAATTAGAGGACATTAGGAACACTATGTCCCAGCATCCCTTCATCAAAGGAAGGGCACTGCGATGGGAATGGGAAGGAGAAGCAGAGCACACTAATAAGACTATTGATTTGCCTATTGCAAGCAGCAATTTCACAGTTAGACAGTGCAGCCATTAGAGAGGAATAGAAGCTAGCTAGCAAAAAAAAAATTTCATCAAGAAATTAATCTGGTAAAAGGCAAAATATTTCAGTCCTTCATCCTAATGATGAATTATTTCTTCTGTTCCTATGCATTTGTAGTTTCTGCATCACATCCTTCTAATAGTGTCCTCCACTAGTTGTACTTCCAATAAGAGTTAACACATGACCAATAACAGCATGTAACGTTAGGAGAAGGGTAAGAAAAAGTAGATCTTGCTCACATCTGGATAAATTACACACATATTTTGTGACATAGTTTTGTCTTAGGAAGAGTGTGTTCAATAGGATATCTGGCCAAACATAGAGGCTGTGGTCTCTGCCTCATCCCACTGTTCTCCAAAACAGTATCTCCAAGAAATACTTTCAAGATTCATCTGTCTGTCCAGCAGGAAAACCAAACAGTGCTTTTGCAGAAGGAGGCGTAGCAGCTATGTGATGGTTAGAGAGGTTGATAGGCAAGAAGAGATCTCTCTCTGCTCTCTAAGGCAGAGATGAGCCCATAATTCAGGAGTGTATTTGAGCACAAGCTTACTTTTATCTACATACTCAAATACCAATTTAGTCAAGAGGAAGCAAAAGGTGCAAACACATGCTTCATCAAGCATGGGTAATATTTCCTTCCCAGGCTCAGTCAACCTGATAAAGGTCAGGTTTGGACCTTTTCATGCTCTCTTGCTACACTGATACCACATTTTTACATTTGCATTGAATAATTTCATAAGGTGAAGAGCTGGAAAGCAAATTTAGCGTATCTGCAAACTTCTGTAAGATGCCATTGCTATTGTAATTGCAGATATCATAATATAGAATCTGAAAATTAGCAGTAATATGATTAAGACACATACAACATATGCCAGTAGCATGGAAGGGTGTAAGCAAAGCCCTGCCCTGACAGGCACTTTATCACCCTGGAACATGGCAGGATAATCCTGCCTGCAATGAGTTTTAAACGCAAAAGTACTCTGGTTTAGCGAGCATTTTAATGTCAGCACAGGCTGTCATGAAAAGACAAATCCTGTGATCCCAGTGCCTCTTTAGGGCTCTTACTAGCAACTGGGCATCTGATACAGGGGGATGGATAAGGGCACTAAACCCAGCTGCAATGCAGCTGAGCAAGGGAAGGTTATTTTTCAGTTTGCTCACACTATCACCAGAGAGAGGACAAACATCTCGCCAAGTAACAGATGATTTTTTTCAAAGGCAGCCCAGGCACTTAGACCGGCTCATCCCAGCGAGGAGACCACAGACCTAGTGACTGTCACTGGATGGCTGAGATTTTCCTTGTTTTTAAAGCAGACATCACGTAGCAGCCCACTCTCGAAACCTCCCTAGACGTGTCGCAGCAGGTCTGAAAAGCATTACCAAAATTACATTCGGCATACAAAACAGAAATGAAGAAATTATTACTGGAAACATGCCAAGCATAGTTAATGTAACTTCTAATTCTTTCAAAGTTGATCTGATTTTGTATTTACTGGAATGTTAAAGCACAGACTTACTGGCACAGAACAGGTAATGACCTTAAGCAGAAAAGGAAGTCAGCATAGGTTAGGTGTTTCTGACAAGAAACATTTATTTAGATGCTGCAAGACGTATGCCCTTACCCCTAATGGATTCAAATTAAGTGATTGGTAATTAAAAAAACAAACAACAAACCAAACCATTAAACCAAGACTCGAAGTTAGTATTTCTGTTTTCCTTGTCATTTGATGGGACACTCGCTGGCAGATGATTAAAATCTAAGGGATTTATACCAGATACTCCAGGTTAAGAATTTATCCCTTATTAAATCCTAGGAATGGGAACAAAACTAAGAATAAAAATCATGACCAGAAATTTGTGAAACTATGAACTTTTGTTTGTAATACTTAAAAGAGAGGTTTGCTTTTATAAAAATCCATTTAACTCAGATCTAGAAGCAAATCATTAAGGCTGACATTTCTCAAAGTTTGGGTTTTCTTCAGACACAAATTTTGATCACTGTCTTTGATCAGACATAGAATTTACACACTGGAAGATGACATTTCTCAACACAATCTGACCACCCATTAACTGCAAGGGGATTTTGCCTATGAGTGACCACCTTACAATTTAGAAAAAAAAGGGTTCTAGGACAGCAAGCAATAAAACCTGTTTTTTTAAACTACTAAGATTTCTCTAAACTTAGAGAGAAAAATCAGTGCCATTTTTCCCCTTTGGAGGACAGAGCATTAGCTATAACAATGGCCACAGCCTCTCTGTCTCCTGTTCTGAAAAATGTAAGAGCTACGGCTTTCCATCCAGGGAAGCTATATGTCCAGGGATGGACTTCAGGAGAACCTCAGCCCTTCAAATAAAGATATGATTTACCAAAATAACAGTAAACAATGTCAGAGATGAAGGTGGCTCAACAGGCAAGTCAGCACTTCAAACCCACAGCAGAACATCACTGCAAAGATATTACTGAGCATCAGGGACTAGTCAGCGATGCAGGTAGACCTGATCAAACTGCCACTTCTCTCCTTGTCAACATCCAGTACGTGGATGCTGGAGGATTCCAGATAAGCCATGGGGACCATCGAGATAAGAAAATGGCTGTTCTCCCCCTAGGAAACCTGCTGTCATTTTGACCACATAAAGAAAAGATTCTCCATGGACACATGAATATAAACCTTTAACCAATCCGCAAACTGAAAACTTAACAAACAGATCTGAATATTTACATTTGGATATATACACTCAGTGTATATGTATCTTGGAACAGATTTGTAAATGTTTCCACTGTGTACTGCTTGTAAAATCTGAGTTTGGAAAAGTGCCCTGAATGCTACGTCATTGCTCTGGCTGCCAAGTGAGGCGTCAGCTAATAAAATAAACATTAGCAGGAGAACACAATGGGAGAAGCAAACTTTTAGAAGGGATGCCTTCTGCAGTTTATGCTTTTCAGCATCAACCTCCAAAGGAAAGGAGTGGGGAAGAGAAAAGGAAGAGCAGGTGGCTCACCAAATGATGTATTCAGACCTATGACAACTTTTCACAACAAAGACATCACAAATAGAAGTGTAGGCCAGCTTGTATTTTACTGAACATCTGCTGCAAGAGAAGATGCTTCCAGTGCAATTAAGATCAACTTTTATAAGTTAATTTTTAATTAAACAGACAACAAAAGGTCTAAACGTTCCATTTTTTCTTAAGTTACAGACTAAGACTTACTCTGTGTTCTCAATTTTTGCTGCATTTATCCTCATAAGTCTTATGGTGGAGGCAGTTGTGCAGATGGCAGAGGTGGCACTGCAACTTACCTCTGTTCAAGAGAGGATTATGGCTAGGAAGAGGCCATCAGGATATCTTTAGCCCCGCTCTGTTCAGCTTGTCATTCTCTTTTCCCACCGATACTACAAACCACAGCTCCCAAGCTGTAGCACTCTCAGCGTGTGGAGCACCACAAAGTACTCTGCTTGGGCCAGGTGGAAGTTGTAGCAGCCCCTGATTCTCACCTGAAGAGTAAAGCTGTATTTTCCATTTGTCCTAAATGTGTTAAGAAATTTTTGTCCTCAAGTCAGCTACATAAGCAAGTTATGACAGTGTGTGAAGAGCACAGAGTTGTTTATGAAAAGGGTACTTTATTCAAATGGTTGACAGATAGAACAGAGATTGTAAGCTTCCAAGTTGTCTATGATAAATAAATATAGGCCTGTACAAGTACACTTTATGATCAAAAAAAATATAGGACAAGAGTCAGTAGAGTTGCACAAGGAAGCAAAAATCTTCCAACACATGTACAGAGGCCTATCAGAAAGTTTTCCTTAGCTTCTTTACACCCACTCACATGCAATCCACTTTGTTTTCTTTATAGCCAAGGAAAAACCAGATTCAAAGATTAACACTATCTTTGCGTGACTAATTCAAGAGCTTTAGATGACCTCTGCACATACCTGCAGTTAAAACTGGTGCATCAATTCCATTGTAGAAGTATTAAACAAGGTACTTCTACAGAGAATTATACATCAGGGGAAACCTATTGAAAACAAAACAAAACAACCTTCTATAAAACAGAGAATTTCACTGTGTCCACAGCATAATAGGATCCCACGTACACCCCATACCTAGCAATGAGACATTAAAGGCTATTTCATATTATGATAATTTGCAAAACTTTTGTCATTGAGAGCCAAGAACTCAAATATATAAAAATATTAATGCTTCATGCTCTTGCACCACAGACATTTGCACATTGGTTGCTAGTACCCTTTACTATCCTGCAAAACCCGAGACTTAAAAAGGTGACAAATCCAGCATCTTCACCTTTTAAGTCTTTGTTCTCCCCACTTAGGCCAACACAACTCTCCCATGGTGGCACAGTCACCCAAAGAGCAGAACTTGCTCTTCTTGGTCCCTTGATCCTGCTCTATGTAGTTCCTCCCACTGCACCAACATATGTAGCCAGACTGCAAGCTGGAGCAGCTACTTCTTCCGAGATAAAACCAAAATGCAAAAATTCAGCCATTTCTCTTGGATTAATGTTACCTTGTGTCGGTTCCTCAGCCCATGTCAATGCACACACAGCTGCACATACCCTTGCACTGGCACAGCGGAGGAGGCACTGGGGGAGGAATGCGAACAAGTTGCCAGGGGAAGGTGGGACTGTTTTCCTTGGCAATAATGCCAACTTATGACAGTTAAAAGCAACTGTTATTTAGGACTGTAACAACTGCAACTTGAAGTATTTTTTTGTTACATGTTCCTTTGGTTTTCTACTTTTATTTTAGCCAGAAGAATACAAAAGTCAAAAGTTTAATAAAAAATAATCCATTGGAATCCTTCTCCCTCCAGCTACTCTAAAATCAGACACACCATTTCAACCGTCATCATCAATCTTATGTCCCACAGAACTTTCTTGGTAGGGTGCCTTAAGGATGAACAGCAAACCTTCGCAGACACTTTTTAAGTTATTTCCAATACTGAAAGCAACCTCTCACACCATATTAAGCATGAAAGCAGCATCTCTGAGCTGTTAACTGTAACTGTTCAACAGGATTAATCAGACTACTGACAGGAACTGATGCCAGCCTAATCCTGGATGGGACTACAAAACAGATTAACAAGGTTCTTGATATTCTATCTCATCTACATTTTATTCTGGGTGTTGCCACACTCTGTCATTGCAATCAGTGGTAGCTACCTACCCCTAGCTGAAGCAGTTGCATTTTGGAAGTGAAGACATTTATGTCTTTCACAGACCAAAAATTCTTATGCTTTTCCTCAGGGACATAACACATGACGAAGTATTTTTCAAAACTATCTCTCAGTTTGAATGAGGATTTACTCAGCTTCCTGACACTAATATTTCCTATGCAGATATCTGTGCAAGAGTCATTCCCCTGCAGCAATACAGACACTGTGACCTAAACTTGTCACAGCCTAGCTAGATGCCCACAGAAAGGCACAACTGATGAACTGCCATAGCAATGAAAGTAAACCTCATGCTGCAACAGCAAAGATGTGTAGCGCGTTTCCTCAAAATGGCACAGGCTTTTTGAGATGACAGTAACATGGAGATGAAGTGATCATCTATCTCAATCAGTCAATAACGACATTAGTTGCTTCAAAAAATCCCAAATTCCAGTGGACATGAACAAGAACAGGATCCATAAAAACTTTTCCCTCTTCTAATATCTTTTTTTTAATGAAAGTTTTACAAGGATTCAAGTTCTCAACAGTCACAAGCTATTGTGCAGAGTAACAAGAGTTTCTCATGAACAAAGAGGCAAGCACTCATCATTTGCAGTGATAATGCTGTATCCTGGTGAGCCACAGTCACAAAACGCAAGAACTATGCAGCCAAAGTGTCAAGGAGGATGGGAAGGCTGTAGGGGACTTCTGACATCAATACTAGGGATTTCAGAGTGATCTTCACCTTCCTTTACTTGTAACCCAAGTAGGTCTTTTGTGAACTACTTTTAACAAGACCGAAACTCTACCATCTGGAAGCCCTTGTGAAGAACATGGGTTTGACACTATCCCAGTCCAAGGTCAACCATTCTGTGGGCATTTAGCCACAATAAACCCCTTCTGTACAACAGTGCATCAGGCTCTCACGTGAAATACATGCCCTGATCCATGTCAGAAAGGCAATGGGGAGGCCAAAAAAAAAAATAAATACAGAAGCAATAAAGAAATTTGGTAAGAATTGACTAAATTCTTCAATAATTTCTCTGTCACCATAAATTCTGCTACCTGCAAAGTAAACATGTTTTCTGCATGAGTGCTTTCCACTATTTTGGTGAACCCAGTGCCTCACCCAGAACATTCTGTGGCTAATGGGAATCTGGAAAATTATTCTCCACGTATCCACAATGTATATATATGGCACAGCATGTGGAGAGGTCAGATAACTGCAACAACTCTAAATTTGTTTTGTTTTTAAAAACCTTTTCAGTCTTCCATTAGATAATTGCAGGTTTCATAGTCTCACTTTCAAGGTTTATTTTCAAAACATTTCTGTCACTAAAGCAATTTCTTTCTAAGTTATCTACTTGCCAAAAGCAATTTAGGGACTTCCACATGACAGAAGCAAAGCACACAAAGCATTCTCTTCCTGAATATAAAATAATGGTATGCAACTACTTTTTTTCTCAGTATTATAAAAATAAACATGTAAATTAACCTGTCATTTCAGAACTAGTGTGAAAGTGCCTTAGTAATATGACATTCAGCTAACATAAGCTCAGGGTAATAAGAGGTTTTGCACATTCAGTACAAGGGGAATACGGGCTTCCCTATACATGAAAACATGAGGCACACAATAATGCCACAATTATTTTATTCTCCTCATGATGTTTAAGGCACCATACTGAGATACTTAGTTACGTTTTTTCCTGTCTCATCATTTACCATGTAAGTATCAGATATTAGAAGTCTAGCCTACCTGCTTTTTCCCTAGAGACCTTCTTAACAGAAACCTGTCCTGAAAATCCTTAAGGGAAGCTATCAAATCCGTATTAATAACTGGGTTTAAAAATAAAACCCAGGGTACTTCTAAAAGACACACCTAATGCAGAAAGGCATGTTTAGGTTGAGCAGTTGTACCTAACCCATGATATACCAAACAGAGGACCACAGGGGTTTTACATGTGCCCAGTACGTGTGTGTGTTCAGCATCAGCACACTGGTATACAGTCCAGTACAGAACTGCAAAACTTGGCAGTTCACGTCTTGTGAGACTCTCTCAGAACAAGGGGTTACATAGGAATGCCCAAGAGCCCATCTCAAGAAGATACAGTTAGACAAGTTCAACAGCCATCAGCTACCATCTCTAACCTGGCTGGAGCATATTTGAAGAATTGCACTTTTTTCCCCTTTTGCATTTCTGATCCGGAAAGCAAATCTCCTCGTACATCCAATACACATGCTGGCCCATCTGGTGGATGGGATGAAGCTCAAGCACCAAGGAAAAGAAGAGCATCTGATAGAGAGCTGCGAAGCCATCTCCTGCTCCGCGTATGTGTCTGCAGGGAAGGCTATTTATTTCTGGGAGGATAAGGCAGCACGGGCTGAGAGGCACCAGCAGCCATGGAGGGACAGAAGCTGCTCTTAACCCAGACACAGCCAGGAGGGGAGCAGAAAGCCTGGAGTGGGCTCTCCTTGCGCTCAGGCTGGTCCCACTCTGAACAGACTCTGTGCACAAATCCTAGGGCAGCTGGGGATCCACTTGGAAGGTGGGTGAGCTGCTGTACCTTGTCTTGGTTGGCCACAATGCCCTAGCAGCCCACTGACAACCATGCTCCGATAGAAATGGAAACCATGCAGACCCTGTATAAACCTGAGTGCAAGAGGGATATGGTGAGAAGCCACCTTGGACACTGCCTGACCTCAGAAGAGGACAGAGGACTTCCTCTGCCATCGCCCCTTTGCTGTATAAGGTGATGTGGACCAAAGCCCACAGGTGAGGGTAAACTCAGCCTGCTAGTGCTCCCATGGAAATCCACCATAACAACTGTGACAGCAGCAACGACCTGGTCTTGAACAAACATTTCCAGCTGAGTGGAAATTGTGAATCACAGTTTATGTATTTTTAGATGATATTTGTTTCTTTTTAAGAAATGATTTATTTAAGGCTGTTCTTCAGCCTAAACTTTTCCAGATATTTCACTTGAAGAAAAAATTTAAAAATAAAAAATTCACTGTCCTTTTTATAATGTAATTTCTTTTTGGTATCTTGTTTTTAAAAAGCCATAAAACTATTAGTTTTCGAAGCGATGCAAAACTAAACATGCTGCTCTGAAAAAGCCCATAATTAAGCAGGTCGTAATCATTTTTCACTATCTGGCTCTTTTTCAAAGTCTACATCATTCTTTTGTTCCTTCTGCGATTTACTCTCACGGCAGCAGCAACCATGCTGATGCTAGGCATTAATTACTGTTTAGGAGAATGGAAAGGAGGAGGGCAAACAGAATGAAGAGAAAAAAGAAAACAACATTACACAATTTTACAAAACCCCTCTCTGTGATATTTAAAAATGTAGCACCCAAATACCTACCCATACAATGCTCATTGGAGGATTTATGGGTTTCTTTGAAGGACCTAACTTTATAACAAAGATGTTTAGTTCCGCAGTCTAAGGAAGATATTGACATAAAAATCTATTTTTAGTTAATAAAAATAAGGGCAACAAAAAAAAAATCACTGCTAAAAAAATACAGATTTACAGGAACTATTTGCCTGGGTTATTTTGAAAGTGCTTCAGAGAGGCCTATTATTAATCTAAACTAACATTTATTTCTACACATTAAACAGTAATTAAAATTTGCCCAAGTACAAGTGAGTTTCTAATGTAGCCTGGTTGGGTGCCAGTGACACGTTTCAGACATCTAATGACGATGTGTCTAATGTATAGAACAAGGAGAGACACAAACTCCTACCATAGTCTTCTAATTATAAGCTACATGCTAGTGATACACATATGAAAAAGTTAGCATCTGTAGCTGTCTTTTTTAAAAAGTATTAATAATTCAAGAATTAATATTGCAGAACAGTAATGACTCAATCATTCAATAATTCTGTTTCAAAAGACATCCAAAGCCACCAATGTTTCCTATTCTATTTCACACTCAGAATTGCTATTTAGCTTGCATTGAGTAATATCCTTTTTGAGGCGAAGGTTGGAATCAGACCTGGTTAAAACCAGATTTTTTGAAGGACATAAAAATTTTTATGTGTTTGGCACTTCAGAGAGTACAGAATGATCAGAGGCCCCACAGGGCGAGATTTATGCTATCAGTGTTTGCGTTCCATATTCAGCTTATGTTCAGGACCATATCTGCCTGAGCCAGCTGAAGTTCAGTCAAGAGCCTTGGCTCACTAGCTCAGGTACAACAATATGCTAATGCAGCTCTAGATAAGTTTTAGGTTGGATCTGCCTTACGTTTAACCATCTCAGAGCAGGTGGAAAACAAGGTTATCTCTGAAAAATCTTTAAATACATAACAGATTTATTAATACAGATGGTTAGCAATGAAGATTTGATGACCTTCCTCATTGGAAGGGAATTGGAATTTCAGTGACCATATTAAAAGACCAAGGTAGAGCACAGCCTTCAAATTTCTCAGCTATACCAAAACACGCACGCAGGTATTTGATACATATATACACAAATCCATTTTAGCGTTCTATAATTTGACTAGCAGTAATAAGAGAGACTACTGGCACAAGAAGCAGCCAGGAATTCAGAGCATCCAGGAAAAATATTTGAAGGAAAAATCATCCAAAATTCTCTCATATCTCCAGTTGTTTTCCAAGGGACACTATATTCCAGAATCTGGATTGAAAAAGAAATAGTTGTTGCACAGTGTCTACATATATGCACCTCAGAATTTGTTCCTGTGTATAGTATCACAGAGAGCATCTCACCCCTCAGATGCTATATGCACCTACGCACATGAGCACACGTGTGAGAACACATACAGCCTTTACAGCAAGAGGTAAACAGAAGCTTTGTACTCCTGTTCTACCCCACTTGTTCCTGACCAAGTTTCACTCATCCTGGTGTTAAGCCTAAGGACGCATAAGTTCTTGCCACCTCTGATGTCTCTTGGACTTACCAGGCTCCTTCATCTTTCTTTCAGTGAATTTAATCATGTGTATGGATAACACCACAGTAAAAAAGCTCGCAAGGCAGATAACAGCGTTTGTGCAGTTATACCACAAGTCAGCAGAAAGACTTTTTGCACTTCCTGATTTTTTTTATATATATAAAATATATATATACACGTGTATGTATATACGTGTGTGTGTATGTATATACACACACATTATAGACACACATATTTCCTAGGATCAACAGAGCAGTTGAGAAGAACATAAATTGTAAAAACATTTAACTAAGCCTGCTAATCTATCATGCTAATCTTGAGGCACTAAGTGCAAAATACAACACTTAACAGGCCAGGAATGGCAAATATGCAAACTGATAATCATTTAAACTGGTCTAGCTATGCCAGTTTTCCATCAACCATAAAACACTAAGAGAAACTTAAATAATTATGGCATGAAGAAAATAACACATTAGTTGTGTGCCAATAGATTATATACTAGGAAAGGAACAGGTTTAAGGGATGAAAAAATTCTGAGGGGAAGATATTCGAATTCAAAACAATTTGTATCCGCTCTAGAATTCTAAATCACTTCCATCTGGTAAATACTATCACCAGCAGTAAAAAAAATACCGTAAGGCTTTGTTCTGAGGTACTGAAATCTGCTATTGTGTGAAAATGCAAGATAAAGTTCACCCAAGAATATGGATTTCAGAAAACAAAGAAAAAGTCAACATTTACCTTCACAAGGTGCAAAATCCTAGAAAGGTATGGTGGGGCCTGATGCTGTGAAGAAAATGGATTTTTTTTTTTAAATAGGATTTGCTTCCAAATCTTCCTCTATAAAGGATGCAACGTATCGTCTCACTTGTATGTCTATTCCTCTTGATTCAGATGGAAAATTCTCCTCTTGTTGCTGGAAACTCTAGGCTAGGCTAGTCCATCTCAGTCACTTAGAGCTTCCAGCAGTTTTCTGTCCTTTTATTGTATCCAGACTCTAATTAAGTCTGGGTATGAATCAGCATTTTAAGGAAGGCACAGAATGAACATTATTTTAATGATTATTTGCTGAAACTTCAGACCTTCTCATAGATACAATGACATGCAGAAAACAAAATAAAACCACAAAACCACTATTATCAGAATTTCTCTGAAGTCATTGCTTTTGAGAAAAATTTGCTATTGCCACTAAAAGTGGAATCACTGTCTTAGTCACCAACCCAGGGACAGATTGAAGGGGCCAGACAACGCAGACAATTGTCTTCAGGCCAAAGGCCAATGTGAACCCATTAGCCTGTCAGGGTTTGGTCCTGTGAGTCAAAATTTCATCTTCATTTCTTGCAATGCAAGTTATTAATATTAGAACAGATTATCATAAACCTGATAATTACTCTTCTCCATGTCTCCGAGGGCGCAATGTGATGGATTTTCAGACTAAGGCTTGCAAGAACAATCAGGAAAGCAGAGCAAGGCTCTTCTGCTACAGGAACTAAAAGCAAGAAAGCTCTGTTTTCAGGATTAGTTTGTTGTTTTGGTGTTTTTTTGTGGGGGAGGCGATATAGAGGGGAAGGGAAGTCAGTAAAACTGCAAGAACTTACTTTAGGTAAAATAGAGTTAAAAGTAAGACTGGAGACTTGTGAAACACCATTAGGGTACCCAACTTTTTTGTTGATTCTGTCCCTCTGCATCCCTTTTTTTTCATCTTGGGTTTCTCTCATACGTGCTGTATTACAATTTAATATGCTGTCTCTTCACATTTTAGACATAGAGTCTATTAAAAAAAAAAAAGAGAAGAAAGATAAGCAGCAACAACATGATCTTAACTGTTGTTCATGGGATTGCTTCCTTGGTGTACTAATTTGAATTCCACAAGATCTCCAAAAGGCCAAAGGACCTTTCCAGAACCTATACACATGTAAAGGACTATGGCTCTTCTCAGCCACAAGCAAGCAGAGAACAGACTGAAGGTGTCCTTAACAACTTGATACTGCTCCTTTAGATGAGTTTTACGGGTGCATGACAGATAAAAATAGATCATCCACCACTTTGTTGCTCACCAAAGCACTTCATGTAAAGAGGGAAGTATAGTTCCCAGGGATTATGTCAAAGGACCCTATCAGCTGAAGTCACTCATAGAGCTCATCAGTACAAGATGACAGTGACAGGCATAAAAACCTTCACTGACATAGCTGCCCTTTCATTTCAGAGAAATTAAATCAAAGGAATGTGCGTGCATTAAAAGTGGTTGCTGAATCAGAGCATCAGGAGGTAATTGCTCCATTAGGAAAAGTCAACATGGTGAGTTAATAAAATGAGGTGCTTTATCAATCAATAGTTTGGAAACCATTCAAATGGTTGGGGTAGTGGAAATAAAAAGGCTTCTTCGTCTTCTGATTAAAATATTTCCCTGCTTTGGGTACACAGAAGCTCAATATAAAAAGGCCTGGAAAAGAAAATGGAAGCTTCTTTTTTTAATTCAGGGTATTATAATAGCAAACTGCACCATACACCCTTTAGATTGTATCATCATAATTTGATTTTTCAGAGGAAGCAGCTAAGTATTGCTTACAGATAGAAACACTCCTATCCCACTGTTTAAGTGCACTATGTACATACCTCATGTGCTTCACAGATGTTGTCTTCAACTATTGTATTACCTTTTACCCTCATCAGAAAACAAACAAACAAAAAATCATATTATCCTTAAATTCTTTTCAGACAGTAAATTAAACTTGACCTGAAAATCTTTAGATTTTCAAAACCCTGCATTTCATGCATCACGTGAAAAGAAAACTAAAGGAAATTGAACCAGCTTTGCAAATGGTTTTAGGATGACCTAAATTGAAAGGATCACACCTCAGCAATTATCTTATAAACTTAAGTATTAGAAATAGCCTTGATTTGCCTTTTTTGTTTGATTGTTCATTTTGATTTGGATTTGGGGTTTGTGGTTTTTGTGTTTTGGGTTTTTTTTGTGTGTAGGTTTTGTTTTGTTTTTTTCTTCCCATATGCACAACAATATACACATCTGCCAGGTTAAACAGGAATATGGGGATTACACACAACATCCACCTTGGCAATCAGCTGCAGCTCCATCTCAAGCAGACATGCCCAAACTGGCTTTAAACCGGTGTGACAGTGATCAGTAGCACAGAGGTAGGTGTGGGCCACAACAGTCACCCCAGCAGCAGCAGAGATGGCCTGAGCTTTCTGCTGATGGGGCTCTTCTGGACTCAGTGGGAAAGCTGCAGAGCACCAGGTTAGGCTGAGGTATGTCAATATGAATCTCCATGTCTGCGAGGAGTATGAAGACTCTTTAATGTTTATATTTAAATTCACAAAGTGGTATAGAGACACTGCTATGCTAATTGATGTGCTAAATTCCAGCTTTCTGTCATTTCTTGTATGTAAATCAAAGATCGCAGAAGATTCTCTATAAAATCCCTTACAAATTACCATAAAACATGTGATCTATTGCTAAGCATCGGGAAGCTAAGAAATTCATACATTTTCATGCCTGATGAATAAACAGAAGAAAATGCAGAAATCAAAACATGTAAATGACAATTATCTCAAAGGTCACTGTATTATGGTGCTCATTATATATTAATGAAATATGCTTAATGAACAGCCTTCCACTTATGACTGCGTGACATCCCATAGCAAATGAAGCTATCACAAATGCATGAATAGGATTAAACCTCTTCATAACTTCCCAAATTAAGCATGTGGGTGAATATTATAACAGATCTAGGCCAGAGCATTTAAACACTACCAAAGTACACTCAAGTCAACGTAAGGAAACACTAAATGAGTCAGTGGTATCTGTGGGTCATAACTTGGAGCTATTAGCTTACCCTTTCTTAAATCATCAGTAAAACGCGACATTGATAAATGGCTCAATGTCTTTGCAAACCATAAATGACTCATGATGCTTATCATTATAGTTGAAGAATACTCTGTATTTTTCTTTAAACGTACATCTGCAAAATTGCTCTGAAATGTATGTGGTCCATTAAGCAAGGCAAAGGAAGACAACAGGAAAGACAAAAAAGATATTTATCCTTTTTTCCTTCATTCCACCTGGAACTCTGGTAAAGGCAACATATGACTTCAAAGGTATTAATAATGCTGCTTTATCCCATAAGAAATTACAGTCCTGTACGTTGCTCTTAATACATGTGAAATTTCTTAAGATTACATATTCTTGAAAACAAGCAAACAAAAAACACACAGAAAACCCCCATAAAACCAAACCCAGAACATTAGCCTCAGATAATTTATAAAATATACTCATCACTAGGTTTATTGCCTCTTTGAAATAATACTTAATAGAACAAAACGCTTTGATATAAATAAAATGATAGAGACTTGTTTGAATGCTACAACAATGATTGCAAAAGCCAAAATATTCACTGTCTGAGCGCTGATTCACTTTTCTTTGTGCGCTTTTGCTCTTGATTCCCTAGTGCATGGCTGGTTGTGAAGAGATTCATTTCTACTCTAAGAAGGTTCAGCACCAAAGATGCTGAACAACCGACTATAAATTAGGCTAAGAAAATTGTCCATATACTTTGTCACAGGTGTCCATCTAGGAATCACAACTAAAGGAAAAAGGTCAAACTCTCAGAGCACTAAATGGCAATTTAGTTTTAAATACAAATTCTCTAATCCCAAGGACATATAATCAGCTATTTTTAAGCTTGCACCTCACTGCTATCAAAGAGAAGTTGAAGTGCTCACTAATTCAAAGCATACCTAAGGGAGTCTCTCAGCTAAAAGAAATTCGAAGAGAATTACATGACTAGAAAAATAACCAACTGAACACAAAGTGGAGCAGCATACGCATCTTCCTCTTCATGGGGTGGTCCTCTCCCACGGGCCAGCTGCCTGGGCTCTGACGTTAGGAGGCACAGGTACAAGGCAGCAGATGAAATAGGCCATCACTCAGAGCTGTCAACACACGAGTCACCAGCTTACAGCCCCTACTCATTCTGATGTCACCAGATTCATAAATTTAATACTTTTAAGTCATCTCCTACCATGGCAAGACCTACATATGGTTATGCCACTGAACATCAAACAGTAAGAGTTAGCTGGAGGTGGCAACAGGAGCTCTGCATGACTTCATGCACCCATCAGGTTTGCCAAGAACACAGCAAACATCTCGTGTCTGCTGGCCTCCACGTGTCAAGCCAGGCATATCAGTCAGTGTGCTGGGTATACGGTTTACTCACAATTTTTTAGCAGAATAATATGTATAGCAGATATTTGGCTCTAGCCCATCACTTTTCCCCCACCAGCAGGGAAGCAATCCAAAGCAGGTGGCCACATACAGCGAACGGTACGAAAACCAGAATTTTCTGTTTCAGCTACCAAATACTGCAGAGCTCCTCCAGGTAATGTGTACTGAGACCACGCAACTGGCATGTTATATCGAGACATGGGAAACATGGGATGTTTCTTAAATGATTTACTACTTCTCTCTTCCTCTCATCCCTATGTATTTTAAGCAGTGCCCTGTTCCCACTTACATTATCTGGCAAAGTCCCAGCTGGAAAATAAGCTGCACATTTTATGACCCCCTAATCCAGCTCTGTCTCAAAAGGCAGCCAAACAAATCCAACACGAGACCTGACTGGGATGTTATCAAGCAGCAGACACCCTACAGATCTTCCTCCAGTTCTTCTTGCTGCCTTTACACGCACAGTTCTGCCCTCCTCGCACACCCATTGCTCCCATTAATGGTAAAAGCTTTTGTTATTTGGTGTTGATTGATTAACTGTAATGGAAATACTTGTACATATCGTGGGAAGAACACATACCAAAGCCTTTAAAAAAAAAAAAACAAACAACAAAAAACAAACTTAGAGCAAGGTCTTTTCAGGACATTGTGATGGGAAACAGACTGAGACCTAGTTTGAAAACAGATACCCTGATGGCAACCAGGAACTTTAACAACTTGTTTGCCCAGCTTCTCTGGTCGTCATCTTTCTTGTTAAATTGTACCTAGGATTAAAGACATTAAATATATTGCCAAATTAAGTTATAATTGTCAATTAAGAGTGTTGAAAACACATACTGGAGAATCACCATATAAATTTTTAATATTATGGTACATTTGTATAAGTTCTTTATTATTCCCTTTGGTCTGATAAGGCATCTCTGCAATCTCTACCTGTAACTGTAACTCTTCCTTTACACAGTGTTTGGCTTGGAATTCACACAGGAGGTTGAAATCATTCATGAAAACTTGGCTCAAATTACTATTTTTACCTACCTACTTCAAAATTCTTTTCTTATCCAAAGCAGAATTGTTGCTAATTTGATTTTCCACAGCTTGCTGCCAATAAACAAAGGCAAAAAAACCCCACTCAGTGTCAGCATAGTCATTTCATAACAATATTGCTCTTTTTACTAAAAAGCCAGTCAATGGGACATACAGGTAATTTTTGCTTGCAAACCACAGTTTTGGTCTCAAGCTGCGAAGTTTTGGCTCTTACTAATGTTAAATAGTAAATACACCAATTCAGGTACTAGCAGGCATTTTTCTACTGAACACTGATAATTTCTGTAGCCTTTTCTGTAGTGCTAGGAAGTTAAGAACATCCTGATGCACCAATATTCTCCATTTACAATTAAATTTTCTACTTCCACATCATTTCTTGATGAATTTTTAACAGAAAGACTGGAGTTCCAAGTCCCCTTTGTAGTGTTGTTCTTTCACCCGTCAACTATGATGCATGCAAATTCTCTGATAACTGCAAAAGATTAGACACTATCGGTGCCAGAAAGACAAACCAGATCATTCCGTCGTTTCACAGACCTCGCTGCCACAAACATGTTACCTAATAATGACTGGAAAATTTCACTTATCAAAGCTGCATGAATTTTTCAGCAAATAAATTATCGATTAAAAACTAATTTTTGGTTAAACCATGCCTGGCAATAAGTTTGAATCAAATATATGAAACAACACAAAATTAAAAAGCATGGTTTTTTTCACAGGCAAATGTAGAATATGAAGAATGAGGCATTGGCTGTTTTGGCCTCTGCAGCAGCAACACGGGTCACACTCTCTGCTGGCCTCATCCCAAGCTGTTATTCAAACCGACTCCTTGCACAATGCTGAATGTTGCAACCTCTAGCTATTACGGAATGCCAAGGTGGCTCCTCTTCTGTTGACAGCATTTCATTTTGTACAGAATTCCTACCCAGGCTTTGGGCAGAAGGTAGCAACTGACTCCAGTGTCTGCTGGCTACAGGATTGCCCTGGAGGTGCAGTAATAAACTGTTGCACCAAGGAGCACCTAGGATTTGTTTTTGTTTTACAAAGCTGTAGAAAGTAACAGGTTGAGGTCACCCTATCCTGAATAGTGCATGCGATTGCTCTTGGACCACTCCAGGAAGAGATGTGGGTTCATACCTCATCATGGGAGGATGGGGATCCAAACCAGGTTCTCTTTCATGATGGGTAAACATTTTACGCACCAGAGTAGTGACTGGCAATCTCCTGTTCCCCCTCACTGGGGTTTGGTGAAAAATAGCGGTTGTACCATCGTTTGTTTAGATTTCTGAGACGGAATTAAGGCAAAAAAGAGAAAGATGAATCGTGTTTACTCTTCACCCCCTGCCCTCCCCCACTTAACAAAGCAGTTCTAAAAGTCTGCTTTAATTGATACCCCGTGGTATAAATAGCATCAGCTTTCTTTCAACCAAGGGTCATTTGTTTTTCATGCTCTAATTAAGTGACACGTGCTAATCCAAAAGAGTGAAAAAGTCGGTAAATTCGCCTCCCTTCATTAAAAGCTCTCGCAAAACCAGAATTCTAGAGTGGGATTAATGCCAAAATTGAAATTAAAGAGATATCCGTATTCCCTATAGTTTTGCTAATTACCGTAAGTCTTACCACCCTTTAGCTTGGTGTTTTTCATGATATGAAAATCCAAGTGATTGCTGCGAGTTGTAGGATGCACTTGAGAAGTAGATTCATAAGTTTAACAGCTCCCTTTAGTAACACTTCCAGGTCAAATATCAGATACAGATAATTCATTGTGGTATGAAACACAGACTAGTCAACATAACAAAGCACACAAGGATCAGTAAAAAGGTAAAAACGTAAGCAAAATTTTTAGTTACCCAACAGAAATCCCAGAGATATATCAAGGATAGTCAAACTGAACAAGGGGCAGATCTGCAGCTTGTACAACAGCATTTCAGAATCGTCTTGGATTTCTCCCAGGGCTAGGATATGGGTGGCGATCTGGTGCTCAATGCAATGAGATGCTCTATAATACCCCCAACTCTTGCTATAGATAAATGCTCATTCAGAGGTTGGTTCAAATTTGCCTAAAATTAAATCAATCCTGCTTAAAAGAGAGGGTAGAAGTCTTAATTGAAAGCATTTAAACCCACTGTAGTTTTCTGCCATTGAATAATAGAAATTTTCTTTAAAGATCCATAATATCCTACAGGCTTGATCTAATAAGAGTATAGCAGCACCTGCTCGAGGATTTCAAATAAAAACTTTGAGTTCCCAAAGCAGAGATGTGCTACTGAAGCCCTAAGAGGCAGCAGGAGCCAAGGCTTTGTTTGCCTTCACGGTACTTGCCCTGCAAAGAGATCAATAGGAAAAAGTGATTTGACCCTAACCTACCTGCAGAGATGTTGGTAACCAAACAGGACAGTACAAACCAAGGATCTTCTAATTCCTAACACTCAATATTCATTGATAGCTGCTGCCAGTTACAGCAGTGTAATTTTACAAGTAATAATACTTCAAAGCCGTAATCCTATTGCAACCAAAATCACACAAGAACAGTGTTGTGGTTTGTATTTATAACATACTAATACATTTAGCTTACTAGCACAATATGCTAGGGAGCCTAAAGGCGAAACAGTGATACTTAGGCACTTCCACTGAAGAGTTATTTTTAGGTAATGATCATTATTTCATCAAGTCAAGCCAGGTAATATATGCTATTATATCCAGAAGAATAGAAGACAAAATTAGTAAGTAAAACCTATTGTTAAAAATTCAATTAAAATAAAAGGCATAAAATGGATATCAGAATGCTGCAATGAAAGATAAAGGTGAGCTTTAGGCCTTAATCTTGAGTAGTAGCAGGAGCATAGTCTAACTCCAAGGCATTAATCAAAGGGAAGAAACAAAACCAAACAGCAACAGAGTCCTTTGCACTGTGGGAATAGTTCAGGATGAACCCCGAAAAACAGGGGAACTACAGTAATGACATTCCAGTTCCCTAGGATAATGATGTAACATTTCCAGAGCTAATATCATGTTACCAATTAAGGCAGCCATTAAATGGAAGCTGCAATTTAAATGTGGATACAGTTGACTATCATCACAGAGGAGCATCTCACTAGGCCACCAATGCAACCACATTTTGCTGAATACCAAAGCTCTCATTGAAGGTAACATAACGTTAGAGAGCTCATTTTTAATTGTTCTCAAAAGTAATTCCATCTACAGGCAAATTATTTCAAACGACCTTCAAAACACAACCACAATCAAATTAACTTCTATCAGAATCACAACTGCACTCTGAGCTCCTGTGATCTCACTCGGACTCATGCCTCTTAGTTTGGAAATGCAGTTTTCACAGGCAGAAATTAATAGCAAATATGATAGATCCTGCAGCTCCAAGGAAGCTACCAGACAAGTTCAGAAAAGCATTTGCCACATCTGTTTTTAATTGGCCCAGGATATTTGTTTGGCTAGAAATGTATGGGGTGAAAAAAAGAAATAGTGAGATTGGCTGAATAATCACAGGACTGATTTAAAACATAACAAAGGCTGGATTTTGAATTTAACAATTTTAGAACTTGTAGTACATAAGAGTCAATATTCACTTCAAGGGAAATGTTTTCAACAACAGAGGTCCTAAAAAACTTGCTTGTCTTAGGGAAGCTTAATAGCATTTTTGGCTTATCTTCTGTGTGTTTAAGGAAGTCAATAGTATTTTTAATATTTTAAATTTAAAATTTTTAATATAGCAAGCACAAGAAATGAACCAGTAGGGGAAATGAGCGTAAATCCAATTTAATGGCAAAATGGCATACAGCTAATACATTTCTGTGTTAATTTAAGCCCTAAAAAAACCCCACAACCCTACTTTAAGAGATTAAAACAAGTGCTTATATATTTTTTTCCTTCTTTTACATAGTAATTTGATATATGATGTGCATTCCTTTAAATTGGTACCTGCTCTTCTACTACTTAATAGGTTGAGTTTGTATAAGATCTAGGGAAAACAATGTCATTTTCTAGAAAAAGCTCTCAAGATGTAGAGAACTGCTCATTCCAGTGATGCACGGAGACATCTATGCAATCCCCTCCACACCCCTCCCAAATTCTGAGATATTATAAATCAGTAAATCTCTGTAATAAAACAGACAAAAAAAAAAAAATCACACACACACACAACACCCCCCAAGATGTGTGTATATCTATATATCTATATATCTGTATATCTAAAAACCAGAGATGAGCACACAGTTGATTGCACAGTTAGGCAAACTGGAATAATTGGGTATTTTGTCTTTTGACTCCTTGACTGTCTTTTACATTCATAAGATTTAGGTTTTCTGAGTTTAGGTTGGTTTTCTTTGTTTGTTTGGGGTTTTTTGGGTTGTGGGTTTTTTTTCCTATTTTCTTTTTTTTCTTCCTTCAAGGCACCATCTTGCTGTTTTATTTGAAGCAAGGTGAAAAAGAAGAGGATTGCTGTAGTTCTGCCTCTCACCTCCCACACAGGCTGTACCTACTCTACCATGATGCGTGTTCCAGCTCCCGCCAGCGTACTCTGGCAGCAACGCCAGGAAACTATTTACCCAAGGAAATAGCTATGATAAGAGGATAAATATAGCCTGAAATGATGGAAAGCATTTTGTTGATAGATATATTGAGAAGAAAGGAAACAAAGCTGTTAAAAAGATAGAACATGGAGCAAGGCACTGAAAGGGGGGAACATTTATTCCGTTGTGGCAGGAGACCTGGCAGAGGCAACGCGTTTTTTCCTCCGCTGCGCTCACCCACTGCAGTTTACACTGATGACTGCTCCAGCTCCACAGCAAGTGAACTCCCCTTGACAGAAAGCCTGTTGCTAAGACTTTGCCTTACATAGCTCTCCCATTCACTTCACCTCCAGAACCAGCAGGTCAGAATAAACTGCAGGTATACCTGCCTTTGAGATGCACAATAAAACCCATGGATGTGCTCTGGTCTCTGTTACAGCCTGAAAGTTTCATTAGGGAGTCATATGCATTTCAAAGAACACCCATTTGTGGATCTGATAGGTTATGGAGAAGAACATTCATCCTCTTCTAGGCTATTTTTGTTGGCATTCAGGCCCTCTGTGAAGGGAAAAAGAATGAATACAGGAAAGAAAGAAGAAAATAAAAAAAAAAAAAAGCCCAGCAGAACAGGGACAGAGAAACAGGGGCTTACTTTATCTGAAATTAAATCAACGATTTTGATGAATAAATAATATCCATGCCTATATTAGGCAACTAATCAGATTATTTTTGCCTCGTTTTTTGAATATTGATTTTTTAGAGGTACAAATTAAAATGATTAATTCAGTACCTTCCTAGAGCAACAGCAAGATCCAATTATTGCTGTAGGAGAGGAATGGCAAAGTGCCTTTGTATTGCAAGAGAAAATTAAGAGCATAAAATATACCACCTACTGACTGTGAAAGACTTCTAAGCAGACACACATAAGTGAATAGGTAATACTGTAAGGTTTGCTTTCTTCTATTATTTCATAGACCTACCTACTCAATGATGGATTCTGAATTTAATATTTGGTTAGAAATTTTGTGAAAGCAGATTCTACGAGTTTCACTTCTATCTGCATCAATAAGCACTGTCTGAAATACAGTATTTTTAGAAAGGCTCAGCGTCATGAATGAGACATTTTGTATTATACAATATACACCCCATGCTCTGGTAAGACACAAAACTGGCCTTTGCTGGTTCTCTGTCCTGGGTGAAGTTACTCCTTTCAAGGCGGAATATGCCAACTCATCAGAAGGTACTCGCTGAAGCTCTGCAAATTTCCCACCACCCCCCTTCAGCCTCTCCAGTTAGCCCAGAGAGTGAGGTCAACACCACCAAGTGACTCCTAAACTTAACTGATTTTCTGACAAAATCCTAAGTGCATATAGCCACAGCTTCCAACACACCACTACAGAAAGACCAAGGAAATGACTAATAAAATGTCATCCAAGTCATGAGGAAGGTAAAAATTGTTGAACTTAAAGGAGTATATGCAGGAGGAAAATCAACAAGAAGAAAGCTCAGACTGAATTTCAGGAAACGTTTCATGATGGGGAGATCGATTTTTCAGTTACTCAGAGCAACAATCCTTGTGTTGCTGCAAGGCACCTGCTCCTTTCTCTCTGGGGAGATGATGGGCCCAACAGCCATTTGAACACCACGACACAACACTGCCATCTTGCTTGCTTGTTCTCAAGGCTCTATTATCCAAATCCAGCTGCAGCTTCACAAGACAACACAAACCCAAACTTCAAACACAGCTCAGAGAAGTTCTACTCATTTACCGGCCACACCAAGTCAGCTGCAGGAGCTGGTCTGACTGCTGGAGTCAGTGTAGACTGCACTAGTTTAACAAAGGTTCACGTGGCACCTGAAGTACCCAGGTACATCGGTGCACTGCTGCAAATGCAGAATAGCGGCCGGCTCAAGGTATGGGAAATGGGGAGCTGGACACTGGGCAGTTAAATAAAGAGAATCCACGTTTGGACAGTGCACGCAGTAGCTATGCTGGATAGGCTGGAAAGTTCCCCTTTCTGCTTGGAAGTGAGGGGGAAATACTGGCATATAATCTAGGATAAATTACTTACATCACAATTATAAATACTTCTCTTGGGCTGCCTTTCGCTTTCCTTTCATCCCTAAAAGCAAATGTACAACAAATAGTTTTAGAATAGATTTGTTTGAGCGTGTCTGCAAATGCAAACAACAAACACGTTGGTAATTTTTAGTTGCAGTGATTTGAAACAGTAAAACTTATTTTGGGAAACACTGCATCCTGCTGCTACCCAGGGACCATGCAAAAGGTTAGGCATTAGATGGATATTGTCTTCAGGAGTTTATTATTAGTAGCAGCATTTTAAACAGCTGCTACACACACCATCACCATTTCTAAGTGACTTCCCTGTATTTTTTGCAACACGTAGCAGAATTTTAATTACAACTTCTAATGGGTAGGTTGGTCCATGCATAACATGTAGGTAATCTGTCTTGCTCTCGTTTCAAAAAATGAGCTGTGAGGCATTCAACTGTCAGAGCTAAATATCCTGCAGGGGGTAGGTAGTAGCTGTGAGATACAATCTCCCCTTAAAAGGCAGGAAATGAAAGGACATTTCACATGTGGTTGAATAGATATAAATATATATTTTTAATATGTATATACATACACACACTGCTTACCACCATTAAGACACTTCATCTATTGTCTGGCGTGATGCACTGTATGGAGAGACTGTCCAGATGAAAAAGAGTTGCTTTACTAAGCAGAAGTTGATATTGTATAAACATTTCCATATAAAGATCGTACATGGAATTTCCAATGTCTTATTCTAAATGAAGACTGCCCTTAGGCATTGGCTAAACAATGCCCCTAATAATTCAGTTGGGGTTAGCTAAAAAGAAAGATGTCCGTTGCTGACTATGCATCAGATGTACTGGGAAACCCAAGTCCAACATTAAGAGAAAAAACTCAAGACTATGTACTATGAAGGACTGAGGTATCTATGAGCTGTTACTCACAGCTCTGATGGGGCCTGCATTTTCCATAGGTGAATGTCCATATACCGATTAATATGAATCTCAGCTCAGTTGCACTGAATCCACAGCAAACAACTAATATTTTTAGAAAAAGTCTTCAAAATATCAAGTTAGGATTGCAGTCTGTTCCACAAGCAGTGTATTACCTTGTCAGATAACTATGAATGTTTGAAAACCATTACAACTATACCCTCAAATTTATGTTTTACCCCTTTAAATAAAATAAAGCAATAATTACAAAGACAGTTTAGGATGCTCTTGTGTCTTTCTTCAAATGCAATAGAAACCAGGTTGCCACTTCTTTAGCATCAAAGTCCAAATTAGATGAAGGCATGTGGAGGTAGTAATGGCAGCAACAGATTCTCTTCCTACTCCTTTCATGGTTAAGTGAAGTTTGTTCCTTTTTTATTTTCTAAGTATGGTTAGGCGCCTCAAGCATGCTTGTTAGGATGGAAAAAGCGTGCAAATCCCAGACCTAGGACCCTGCCAAAAGTCTCTTTAGACAGTCAAGGCAGCCAGAAGTATGCTGAGAGCTTGCCAGAGCCATATTGGGTGGCTAAAATTAAATAAACAGTTAATAAAAAAGATTTTGAATCAACCTAAATAAATACAAACTTATGGATTAACTGCCTTAGCTGCTTTATAAAAGATCTAACAGAGAAATCAAGCCCTTGAAATGCTTAGATGTCCAAGTTCTGCACAGCAGATTTAAACAGTGAAGTACTGGCTATTATCTCTTTCGATAAGATGAGGCTTACATTTGGAAAAACATAAAAAATACTCATTGAGTCCCCTGACAGTGATTTCTCTTCCTTTAAAACATAAACTCGCTCTGCCCCCTGTTGTCAGCAAATTACAAATCGTACCCCGCAGCAACAGGCAAACAGCAGGACCCCGATGACTGAACTATCAAGAATTACTTAAAACAAAAGGGAGCATGCCACTAAGGTATTTTAGGAATATGTTGCTGCACAGTGAAAAATGTCCCCGAATTATTATCTGTATGCTTAATGCAGTCTATTTTCTCCACTCAGGATATTATTATTTTTGGAAAATATTACCATCAGTATGAAACCAAATGCATACACGTGGCCAGTGCTTTGGATATGAAAAAGGACTAGTTGCTCTAGGAAGAAAAAAAAATAAATTAACATGTTTGAAGTAATTCAAGATGAGCTCTCTCAAGGTTAAGAGCTTTTTCTTTTCCTTTACCTCTGAAAGCATATACCAAATAAGGCAAAGATCAACACTGAGTTCAGCCATTCAGCTACAACATGAGATTATATCCTACTTGTGATAAGTGAAATGAATGCAACAGTCTGTCTCTGTCACTTCTCCATATCACACCACCATGCAAATTCACCACGGCCAGCCTGTGGTGATATTAAAAGCAGATTTTCACCCATCAAGACAACTCTGGAAGCTTCCCAGACTTCTCTTGCCTATGGAGCTCCTTAGAACTTCCCCGGCACCTGCGGAACAACATGATAGCCACAGGGGAAAGAACTTTTTGGTGGTCAAAAAATGATCCAATGGAAAAAGAATAACCTAAATCTGAGTTTACAGCAATTGTAAGGCATTCCTAACCAACACATTGCTATCCCTTTGAAAATAAAGTGGCTGATAAAACAAACTCACCAGCAATAGAAATACACAATTCCTACCTCCAAGTACAGTTAACAATAATATTTGTACTCCCATGTCCTCCTCAGAATAAAATTGTTTAAATAGCCAGCAGGAATGGCTTAGTGGTCTAATCTTGAGGAAAATATTCATTAAATCCACAGGTTTAAATGCCAGTGGAGTCAGACACTTGGATCAAACACTTGGAATGACACCGTTAAGCTGGGACTGAGAAAGACACACCTCTCATTTTGGTGCTGTCGCTGTAAACCAGTTAGTTTGCCACATTCATTTGTGAGTTTTTAAAGGAAAAATTGTTTTAAAATTGTGTGCTGGTTGCTACAAGGCTTCGCATGTATTGCTTTATATATCACATACATTAAGACAACCACTACCACTCCTTTAACTTAGCTTAACACACTACTGCTAAAGCATGCAAATCAGGACTTGAGCAAGTAATCTGTATCAGCCCAAACCATAGAAGCATCACGCCCTGCCATCCCATTTCTGAGCCACTTCAGTAAAAGGAGAGGGAAACCTGGCTGAGGGCGTGCTTTTGTTCCTGTAGCTGCAAAGGGCAGATGCAGAGTGGAACCCAGCTCGTTACGTGTTGCACAGAGGCATTAAGCATACTGTAATTTCCCAGTTGTAACTTCCTAAAGTATTTATCAAATTAACACAACAGAATAGCTTCATATGGGATTCCCAACAGATGCACACAGCCAGGACTTCTACATTCCACTTCCCCTGTGATGCTGTTTGCCAGTCATTAACTTCTGCCCTGGGAATAGCACAGAAGCAAGTGGAGGAAACGACTGCCTCATTATTATCCCTCCCCACAGTTAGATACCAGAAACATTTGTGCTGCTATTAGCAAAGGCTGTCTCAGTCCTGCAGAGATGAGCATTCATCCTAAAGAGGTATTGCCAGTCCAACATCTGCATGGACCACTGCAAAGATTGAGGCATCTAACCCTACACAGGCAGGGACGGACACATATAAACAGTGCACACCAGTTTAAAGTCACTATAATGGTGTTGCAAAGAGACTCAGATTTAATGACTTGATTAAAATATCTCTTCCAAAATCAACCAAGCTAAAACTAAATACAAACAATGCTGCCTGGGGAGCAGAAAAAAGTACAATGCATTCAGGAATGCCCCTAATTCTTCCCACTTTCTACATAAAACTGCATCTTAATACCTAATCCAGTAAATCAGATGACTAGCCACCGACATCAGCTGGTTGTTTTGTATCGTTTGCTTGGTTTTTTTAACTCTATTAATATAGGAGCAAAAAAAATCCAGTAACAAACTTTTAGCATCTAGTATTGCTGGGATTTCAAGTCATTGTAAAGGTCTGTGTAAAGAAGCCAGAGTTCGTAGAGATCCTTAAGTATCAAACCAGGATGGATTTAGCTACTGAGCTCTATTTCTTGGTTTTGACTTTAAAAGGTTATTTCTAGTTAGAAATCAAGTGAGAAATATGATTCAGCTACCTCTGGAAAGGAGCACCTCAAAGAGACAGGAGAGCCATCCAGCACAGCTTCCTTCCAGAAGGGAAAACCTCCTTCCCACAGCAAATATTTGCTATTCAAGCCTTTGGCCAGTCTTCCCCTTTTAACCTCTTTTCAGGTTTCAATAGCCTCTGTTGCTCTCAGCAGTGAGTCTCACCCAACTTTTCATGTAATAAATATAAGCCTGCACATGCAAACAACTGACCAGACAATGCCTCAGGATGGGACAATGACCAACCCAGATCTATCTCCAACTGGCTCTTGCTCCATTTGGATGTGAGGCTCTGCATATCCACACCTCTGGGTTGGCTTTGGCCTGTCTAAATTTTAAAGAGACTCCTCAGTCCAGCATTGTACAACACCTTTAAATCCAAAACCACATTAAACACCCACCACTGACTGCTGCCTCAAGTTGCCATCAACACATTCTGATTAAAACTCAAATACCCACATTTAATCTTTAATGTATAACTGTTTGAAGCCACTTTTGAGGCACCATGGTGCTGCGTTTTTTTGCCTGCTCCTTTTCAAGTCAGCTAATTTAATGCATTTTTAAAGAGCCAGCAAGCAGAAACACAAAAGAACAACTTAGTAGCTTTGAGATAGACTAGAAAAACTGGATTAAATCTAAACACGCATTTTATTACTCTTATGAAGCTCAGTAAAATATCTGTTTCTTAATACTTGCACAACCCAGCAGAGGGCAGGTTCTGCCCTTCTAAACAGTGACAAAACCCCACTAAGGACCATCTCCTGTGAGCCAGGCGGAAAGTGCTCTTGCCAAACAGTTCAGTGTACACACACCTCTAAAGGCACTGGGAAAAAAGCTGCCAATTTGTAGTCTTCTTCTGTAACTCAATATACACCTGCAGCTATGTTCTAACCAATTTACAAGATAAACTCTCTATCTTAGACCCACTTCAAAGAGCTTGTGAATCAAACCAAGCAAGAATCAACCATATGATTTAGTTCTGACAGACAAATTATACATCCAAATATTATTTATAAATACATTCACCACGTATCCTTTTCAGCAAGAATGCTGGAGGTGGGAGAGGATGGAGGATATGCACACTTCCCTGTGCTACAACCTTTAGCAAGAAAAGATCATCTCTGACAAGTGCTATCACAATTCAAGCCTTTTTATTAGGTAGCAAACATATTAGATAAGGAAATACAATCTCCAGTTAAATATGCATAGGATGTGTATGTGGTGAGAGCAAAGAGAATCAGTACTCAAAGGGTGTAAGACTCTCCTCATAACCACCACTGGGGAGTCCATCTAAGGAGGTGCTGACATATTTCAGCGGTGCCTTGTATGCTACGACATGAGGAAGGCAAACACATCAACAGGGCAACTTCACCCAGCTCATTCCAATTACCTCTTGGGTACCTTCCCTCAGACACTTGCTGCTCACTATAGGCTTGGTTTGTATTAGCCCATTTATGCATATGAACAGCACTGAACAGCCTGAGAACAGTGTCAGTGAGAAAAAGCATGCTATAGAAAACACAAAGATGTTTTACAAACCCCCTGGAACAAGATTTCCCCTGGAGATCTTTTTCTCCCAGCATCAGTGCCATGCAGCAAGTACTCTCCTCTTTGGTTAACTTTTCTTCTGTAATTTCAAATGCAATCATCACATATTTAGTTTGACAAAAAAGTTTTGTGAAAATGCTCAAATAAGTATCTTCACACTAATTCCCCAAAGAAATAAACTTCCATTAAAAAAATAGTAACCAAAGGTGCCAAAGTATCTGCAAATACCTGAAACTCAGCCACTACCAAGGCTGGGGGAGAAAGCGATAGCACACGCTTCAGCAGACAAGTCAGAACGTTTTGACTCAGGCTCTGAGAAGCCTTGGGAAGCATGCCAAGACAGTCACAATAATTATGTCGAGCAAACAAAAAAGTCTTCGTTTCAATACTGAGAATAAAATCCTATTGTGGTGGGATACCCTCTGGGCTATGTTGCCTTGGAAGAAGGAAGAGCTGAGTCAACTTTCCTGGCCAGATTTCCTCCTGAATCAGCATATTTTGGTAAAAGAAACAGCTCTAACCTTAGATTATGCCTTTTAGCTAGGACTTACTGCTGACTTCTTTTATTCCCGTCCCCACGTAATGGCCAAAATGACTAGAGATTCTGGGCTAGCACCTACAAGAGGGTAAGGGGGTGAAAAGCCTCCCTTCCTTTTCCTAGGCATGGTAAACTAGAATACTTTTAAAAGGAAACCACCCTTCAAACACATTATCAAATGCTACCAGCTTATCAAGGAGGTCTATAAATGTGTAAGTTCCCTATAGCATCAAATAATTCAGTAAGCACTGTCACCCTTTCTCCAAAATGAAAATAAAAGAATATGCAAAACAAATATTGTTGTTTATTGCAGCTGTGCCTCATATACATGAGAGATTTCTCAAGAATTTTAGGGCAAATGAGCAAGCTGGGGATTCTGCCAAAGGTTGTATTTATCACTTTTGGGTGTGTGGAAAGAGACCTGTCTCTAGATTACCTCATCATTACTCATGAATCACAGAGAATGCTGTATGTCAATAAAACACATTAGTGCTACACAGCATCCAAACCAGCACGCAAGGATTAAACATTGGATATATTTCCCCCTACTGCTTTTCTATTAATTTCATAAGGGGAGGCTCCAAATAACATTTAAATCAATTTTCAGGGGCTTGAGTAAGAATTAAAAGAATGCTAAACTATCGATATCTATAAAGTGCAAATTCTCACTGCCACAAGCTCTTCTCACATACTCCATCCATCTGTTTTCTTTCTATCGTTGCTGTTAGAAACTACTCTTTTGTCCTGCCCTCAGGCAGAAAGAAATTCAACGTGGGGAAACCTGATGGTCACTGATCTGTGCATTCCGACCATCTGTACCCCTCCTCAGCTGCCTGGGGCTCCCCCAGCTTCCCCCTGCCCATCTTCTCCTACCAACCACTCAGCCTGACCACGCTGCTCCCCTTTAGTGCTTCATTAATAATTTACCAGCTTTAAGAGACAAAGAAACCAGTCTAGTGACACTACAGTGGGCCTGATAAGATTTTTGCCATATTGCAAACATGAGAGGAAAAAAAAAAGAAAAAAAAAACAAACCAACAAGAAAGAGCTTATAAATTTGGTACAGAGCAAATAGTAAAAACAAGAAATGAGAAGTAGACACAATCCTTTAATCGGCACCAGGGATCAGGAGAAGAGAGATGAGCAACCAGACCTGAAACAGATACGTACCTAGGAGTGAAGCTTGTTTCAGCTGTCAGGATAAAATACATTTACAGGATATATATTTTTTGAAGCAAATTACTGTAGGATAATTTACTACTTTGAATGGCTTTGCCTGGGAATTTAAAAGATCCTCAAAAAGCAGATTGCTTTGTGGTTGTTATTTTGACAGTAAGTCTGTTATATTATTATTTATAACCAATTAGAGCACTAATTACTGTTTTTACTGCTTTGTTAAGTTCTGGAAAATGCTGGATAAAGGAATGAGAACAAGCTATGGAGAGGGAAGCAGCATGTTTGATTATTTAATCAGGCTGGCTAGGAGGTCCTTATCAACTGCCAGAGATGACAGACCAGGGAAAGGGAAAATGTGACACCTCAGTTGTGACTAGAAAATACAGACCACACAAATGTTTAGTTTTTAATTACATGGGTTTGGAAGATTGCTACAGGCTATGACCTGCAGATCCCATTAGATCTGCTGTACTAAGTAGAGTTGGACTCAACTATTACGTGCATGAGAGACCATCAAGAAAACCTGGAGGAATTGTTTTTGCTTCAGCAGATGGCATGCTTCCCTCAGAGCGGCGACCAAATGGGCATGCGCAGTGTTAGCATGTGTTGCATCCTTGAGTCAAACGTCTTTAAGACACAAATTCTAAAGAAGCTTTTACAGTAGTATAGTCACATAAACATACCAGCGAACCCATCAAGAAGACGTTATCCTCTAACCTCTACAGCAGTCAGAGCTTTCAGCTCACAAGGATAAAGCGTGACAATTTGGCCAAGAAGCAGCTTTCCAGAGGAAACGGCTTGCTGGAAATGAGCAATGTTGTGTAAAACTGACAGACAATGAAATAATATACTTGGTTTGATTTTATCTGATAAAGCCAAAACCTGTCCCCAGCACACGGGAATGTAATATCCTCTAAAAAAGCTCTTTATTGTGGGCATGGATGGAAACAGCTCTTCTTTCAGACTCCTTACTGCTGAGGTCTTTCAAGAGGTTAGACAGATTTCTGAAATAGCCCACGTTGACGACAGACAGCAGACAAAGTCAGCACAGTACTGCAACGAGATGCTCCTCACAGCACCCTCAAATTAGCCAAGCAGTCGACACCTGCCCTTTAGAATTTAAACGGATTTAGGATTTTAAAACTGTACTGCAATACAACATCTACAGACCATAAACCTCAACTACCCTTAGTAGAAATACAAGATTTCATGCATTACTTTCTCCAGCTAAGTGACTCGTGCCAGACACATCCACTGTCAGCCTTTGGTCACAGAGCTTTTCAGAGAATGGTTTGGGTTGGAGGGAACATTTAGAGATCATCCAGTCCAACCCCCCCTGCAGAGAGCAGAGATACCTGCAACTAGAGCAGGTTGTCCTGTCTCAACAGGCTCTGCTCAGAAGTCTGTCCCCATCTTTCTGACAGGTCCCTTGAAGTACTGTAAGGCCACAATAAGATCTCACAGGAGCCTTGTCTTCTCCAGGATGAACAACCCCAGCTCTCTCAGCCTGTCCTCATAACAGAGGGGTTCCAGCCCTCAGATCATTTTTTGTTCCTTTTATAAAGGAACCCAGTCCAACTTAACCCTTCAGCATTAGTAATCAATTGACTTTGCCATGGAGAGCAAAAAAGACAGCCTGAGGCTGAAGATGAAGATCTCTATGAAGGTAACCTGCACAAGGATCTAGAGTGGTAAGAAGCTCTCTAGCCTCAAGTCATTCTGATGAGCATCCTAAACAAGGACACTCACATGTGCCCCGAGCACAGGAGGCAGGGGTGGGCAGAGAGGGGTGTCACCCATTGCTCATGTCACCTCACCCTTCCCTTTGAAGGGAGATGCAAAGAGTTAGAAACTTCTGTACAGATACAAAGCCCCAACACTACACAGTAGGAAGGGGATCTTCCTGACCACACCAGAATATATCTGCACCGGGATATATCTACACAGAAAACCATACTCTGAGTTGGCCACTGTCTCAGGCATTTTATTAACCAGGCTCTGGATGCTCAGTGTCCCTGCAAAATATTCATGCCCGACTGTCCTAAAGAGCATTTCCAAGGAACCAGGTAAGAAAAACAAACCCTGGGAGGTTTTAAATACCTTAGTCTCTTGGAAGAGCATCAGGCCAAGAGAATGAGCTTGGCATTGAATATTTGAGGTCATTAAACATGTATGTTTAATTAAGACTGTCTTCAGCAGTTTCCAGGTAATCTGAAAAATTAACACTGCCAATATAAATTAGTCTGGCAGCATCAGCTGCCCGTTTTTGTTCTTTGTATACAGCGGTGCTGTGGGTATCGCTGAGCAGATGATCACTATCGGAACAGCAAATAATACAACAGATAACCTCTACAAAATCAGTCACTGATTGTTTCTTTATGCATCTGTTTTTCCACAAGATGTATTGTTTTTGCATTAAACTAGCTCAAGGAAAGTAAAATGGAATGGAAATTGCATGGGGAACTCCTTGGCAGGAGATAAGCACGTGAGCTAATATTGATTGCATCGCTTTCCAAAGCCCATTAACATCAAATGAATGCGGCTGACCTTGAGAGCCTGCAGGAGCCACAGGAAGGAGTCACTTTAAGGGTAAGACTGAGTAATGTTGGGCTATGTCTCTGCTCACCAAAATGCCTGCACAATTTTATAATTATCTTCCTTTTACTTTGTAGCACACCCTAAGTGACAGGGCTTTTGGTTTGTGCTATACATGACAAGACCAGTAATTCCTTCTAGTTTTACTCACAGGGGACTCTATTTCAGTGATCGAATGCTGCTTCATACCATATGCACATTAAAAGGGAATGCTAGTAAAAAACAATTTCTGTTTATTGCCTTTTAAGGATTATTTCTTTACATTTCCTGAAATTACTGCAAGAGGGGAAATTTAAAAAAAAAAAAAAAAGAGAGAGAGAGAAAATCCTCTAATCCCTGTACATACCTGGGTCATCTACTCTTGCCTCTATCTTTTAAACCCATAAATAAGGATTTATAGCACAAAGAGAAAGCAGTGGTTACTGCAGCCTGGATTGAAGGCAGGGAAACTGCAGCTTAGCTCATTTTGGAAGTTCATTTCACAGTTGAATTCCTTTTTATTATTAAGTTTTCATTTGATCATATCTGAAATTGTTTAGATCCACATAAATCTGGAGACTTGATTGCCACTACAGCTATCTACTCAGCTGCGAGAGAGATCTATGGCTATCCTCTACTTCAGCCCACATACATTAATCCTACTCTTCATCAATTAAAATTATTTTTTTTTAAAATGCATCATGCTGTTTTTCATAAGCAGCATGAAGCCAACCTTTTGGTGACTTACTAAGTCTTTCTGTAATTAATAAGTATGACGGCTTGTTAATTAGTTGGCTAATCACATTCCACATCTATCATCATAGTTTCAAAGAGCAAGTCATTTATTGGACTACAGACCAAATCAAGTTAGGCAATGTCCATTTGAGACCATGATAAAGTCCATTGCTTTCAGTACGTCTTAAAAATCTTTATTTCTACACCTTTCCAGAAGGAGTATAAACTAAGAGGCCTGATGCCAGTGGAGAAACTGTTCAACCAAGGTAAAGGTAAAACATATAATTTCTCATCAATCTTCAAGACAAGGACAGATTTTATTTCTTTTTAATATTATATTAGAGAAAGAGTATTATTTCTGTGTAGGGGGAAAACATTCCAAGAATGATTAAAGCCATACAATTAATATTTTTTATATAAAGACAATTTTCTTGGGAGAAGATGAAACTTCATAGCATTTTATATAAACAGTGCTCTCCCCTATAAGCTAACCAGCTGGCTTTCAGGAGTCAGCCCAAGTGGGAAAGATTGTGTCATCTAAGGCAGTAAACATGGTCCGTAAGTAAGATACCAGGTGGCTTGCAGCTCCAATCAATGATAGCATCCAATTATTACACAATAAAATGACCCACTGAAGAAAATAGCTCCCACGGGCACCACAAATCAGTGGGACATGTTTTCTTCTGGCATGTTCTGCATTTTAAGTCCCTACAAATGTTGCTATGAACCTGTCATCCTGTTCTTGCATGAGAACAGACAATATTAATCTGCCAAAGACACCTACAAATTCATGAGCAAGCATATTATGCTTATTAGTTACAATTTTTTTGCCATGTACAAATGACCAAACTGCATGTTGAATAAATTATTTTCATCATTATTACAGTACATCTGCTTTTTAATTTCACTGACAAATATGAAAAAAGCAGACAACTCCCCTGTACCAGCTGAAATTATCAGACATAATAATCTATCTATCAGGTGCTTGAAGTCCCAGGATACTGAAATGGTCCAGGCATTTCATTTTGTCCCTCTACTTTCCAAGAAAGTAGCTGATCCTTCAATAATGTGCTTCTTTTGCTTCTGTGCCTATGAACATCCTCTTTGCAGCAGGCACATAATAGGAAATGTGTCAAAGGTTTATGTGTCTGGGCTATAAAGGGATGTGCAGACAGCCTGGAAAAGCTTCAAGCTTATGTACAACCTGAAGAATGCATGCCAAGGTGCGAAACAAACATTAAATGGAAAGGGCCTTAAAGCCTTTTTCAGAAATGTTAAGGTTTGGTAGAAGTTGATTGACAATCAAGTGAAGAAAAAGAAAACCATAAGCCACAATTTCCCTTTGCTCCAATATTCAGAGCAAAGGATGAGGGTATCACATCCATACCTCTGGGTTACCTCAGCTTGTCACTCATGTAGCTAATGGCTGCTGGCATTGGTAAGATTTCCCTGATACAGACTGGAAAGAACAGATTGAGAATTTGGTATAAAGAGGGTGGGGAAGAGGAAAAAAAAAAAAGTCCCACTCCTTAAGTTAAAGGAATTATTAAATCAGTACAGAAAAAGATTCCTCTTGCTATATGGCAGGGCAGCAAGGCCTGGTTTGTAGCAAATTACAGTGTCTTAGTTCTACCAGGGGACTCACAATCATGCTTGTCTCCAAGGGCAAAGTTTCTACCACCAGATAATTTAATTCCTTAAGCAGTCCCAGTGAAATCAGAGTGAGGAAAAGAACCCCGAATCAACTGCTATTTAAATAAATAAATAAAATCATTATTTGGATGTTATCACATGCTTGTTAGTACTTACATTTTTTTACTCCCTGACAATACATAAATTGATTCAATATCTAACAGCAGTTCTGTGAACCAGTTCCTGTTTAGGAAGGAACAGTGCAATTATTCTGAGCTTTCTCAGTATGCAGAGTCAAGATAATCTTTTTATTTTTTTTAACTTAAGAACACATCAGCTCTTACTGCATTTTATGGCAACGAACACCATCAGTTCAACGATACAAACATGCCTTATCTCAGAACCATTGCTACTGCCACTGGGAATGAGTTAATTGCAAGAACAAATTAAACATTAATCATTTAAGTGATTCAAATTTAAGTTGTGCATACTGTTCCTTTGCTCCCTTCAGCATTAGCATATGAAGGTGCTCAAAGCCATTAAAACACAGGCAGCAATGAGGCAGGGAGATGGAAGCAAGGCTGCACTATTTCTTTTCTTCCCGCTCAGCTACAGGTATTACAAAAATCTTCTCCTTGTGCAAGATGTGCTATTCAGTCATCTGAAATGTGAGTGTGATGAACTGTACAAAGTGGACTGCCTGTTTGCATATGGATCTGTGCTAAATGCGCCCTTGCCTTTTCATCTTGTCTCTCCCACGTCCTCTAACAGGGACCATCACCTATAGTCACAGACACACGCGTCATTACGGGTGAGCCCAGTCCCTTGGTTTCTGCTCCACCTGCACAGACAGAATGAACAGCAGCTCAACTCTCCCTGCCTTTCTGCAATGGAGGGGCTGGGTTTGGTCTATTTCTGTACATCAATGGCTTGGTAGAAGAACTTGCATAAACTTCATTGAACTTTCAAGTTTTTCCTCCCCTTCCAGTTACAGCTATGATGGGCTAACAGGGAGGCAGAAGCCAAGATGGATGGTAAGCACAACTGGAGTCTACACTGGAGTGCAGAAACTGGATGACAGTGCCTTGCAATAACCATAAGGGAGACATGACTTTACAGATCATTCTCTTGGCTTGCAGATTACCCAATCTGCACAAAAATCAGACAGCTCAGACACAGAATAATGGAGGGGGAGTCTTCAGGAGTACTTCATGCCCTAACCCCTTGCTAAACCTTAACTGCCACACTGGAAATGAGAAATAGCCCCCACGTGTTGAGAAGATTTGTACATAGGGTTTCAGGCACCTGGATACAGTTGCAGTTTTGCACACTTGTTTTCAGAAAACAGGTTTAACATACAACATGTAGGAAGAAACATGCAAACCATCCTGCTCTTGTTTCAGGTCTTTTCCTTAATCATCATCTCTTTCAGATGTATTTTTATTTCCAACTCTTTCAGAAAATCACCACTTCCAACCTGGTTTTATACCACTGAATCATAATGAGCTAACACCTTTTTCTTCAGCTATTATATTTAGACTCAGCCCACTGGATGAAGTGCAATACAATGCATATATATCTTTCCTTCTCCTTCGTATATGCAATATGTAAGTGACTAGCATCTTGCAGTTCTACTGTCTTCCCTCCAGGGATCTAAAAATGTTTTATAATGGGGAATTTAACTTCAAAGTGCTTCTGTGAATGAGATGCAGCACTTGCTATTTTTCACTGTTCCATATACAATGAAGCCATAGCAAAGAAAGATTACAGCAAAGGTCAGACAGAAGTTCACTGATGTAGCTGAAAGAGTCCTACATGTTCCTCTCGCCTCAAGTGCAAGAAGTGTTATGAAGCAGTTCTTAATAAGTATGGGGTATATTCAGGTAAACGAACCTGATCCCTGAAGGATTTGCAGGCTTTAAGTATTTCAAGCTAAAGAGACCTTTTGACTGAAGTGAATTCTTTCACTAGAAATGGATGTATTTGAATCTAACAAAAAGAACAGTATTAATTTCTACTTCTATTATTGTAGAATGTGTACTAATGAGATGAGTCCTTCTGTCTATAGAAAAAGGTAGGGATGTTTCAATCATGTACCTGGCACCTCTGTGGGACCAAAAGGGATAGCAAAGGGCCTTTGAGCACTATAAGGCATCCTATTCCCACTGCAACAAGTTTTCTTTGGAGAAGGTATCAATCCTACTTATTGCAGGTGATGAGAAGCACCTGAGGTCAGCTAACCTTAAGGGAAGAAGAAGGGTCCAAAAGAAGAGGCTGAAATTTCAGTGCTGCAATACATACCTACCTAGAGCAAGTCACAGTCTATGTCAAATGATTCAGCAATCAACATTTCTCATTAAGTTCTTTGAGTCTCACAGAATTTGTTTCTTATTTTTCCCCTTGTTAGAAGAATGTTTCCCAAATTGCCGTTTCCTATAAGGAAAGTGATTGTTTCCTCCTTCCTTGGTTGAAATATCCTTCCTGAAGTTTTAAAAATAAATAATTAAATGAAGGAGAAAATCAATGGTAACAGATGCCATAAAGCACTGCTATCCACTGCAGAGTTCCACCATGAGGTCATGCCACTAGGGATTCACCAACTAATGACCTCACCTCGCTCACTTAATGAACAACCACATATGAACAGGAGCGAGTCATTCATTAGGCTGTTAGGATACATGAATTGCTAATTCCTCCTACCATAGTGCCACGTGCCTGTTTGCTTTGCCACAGTGCTGCGTTCCAAACGCCAACAGGGACCGAAACCACTTCTGAACCATCAGATGCTGCGATCAAAGCAGTCGTCTGAAACCGCTCAGCCATGATTTATTAATAAGTAATAAAGAGAATGCAGATAAACTAATTACAAAATGGAGCTTGTAAGAGCCAAATTCCCAAAGTAAAACTTTAAGCAATGTTCAAATGATTATCCATATAATTAGGAACATATAGCTAAATACAAACGGCCCAATCGCCAGCTTCGGTGCCGTTCACACGTGAAACTCAGGCCACCTCCTGCTTAGTGTGTCAGCAGCACAGGACTCAGGTGGCATGTGCTGAACCTTAAAATACAAAGCATCTAAAGCACTTCAGACAACTGCACACTGTCCAGGGAGAACACCAGCAGAGCCTGTTTGACACGCTGTCCTCGTGCACATGCTAACTTCTCTGCAGTGGGTGCTTCATGGATGCCACACAATGGTGCATAAAGCCCATTTTTCAGCTGTATCACTTCTTTTTTGATAGATCAGAAAATTATTTACTCTGCACTCAGGAAGAAGAATTAACGATTCTGTGTATCTCTCAATATTCATTGAAACATAGTACTTTCAGGGAAAACAAGTTCAACCACATATACTGCCTAATTCAGGAAAAAAAAATATTTATTGATTTGAATTCCACCACCCAGGTATTGACTGAATGAGATATTAAGGCTGCATCTTATTTTAAGCACTATACTATTTTGTAAAGGCAATTTCCCATCCACTCAGGCTTAGCACATATCTATGGAAATGAAAATGGTCATCTCAGACTTTCATGTTAAGGTATTACTGTGGAGGCACTGGGCCCCAACAGTACTGAATAAAGCTGGGAATAAATGATTGATATGCAACAAAAATTGAAAAATAAAAGAAACAGGACCCAAAGAAACTCCCTGACAATTGCAGTGAGCTCACTCCTGCACAGGATGGTTTAAAAAGCACAGGGATCTCCAGAGGTAGTATGAAACACTTCAGCATAATCAAGCAGACCAAGAGAGCATTCGTAGTGGACCAGCTTAACTAAATCTAGTTTCTTTACCTCGTGAAGAATTCTGTAGCAGTGTGTGCTTCTAGCCAAAGCTGTAGCTCCCCAGGGGCCACTGCCTTCTGCTGAACTAGAGACTGACCACCAGTTAAAATCCATCGCTGTGTCTCTTCACAGCTCATACTGAGGAGGCTACAGCTTATACAGGTAATACTATTTCTTAGTCGAGGGGCACAGAATCATTTTCCAGATTGCAGATGTTAGACTACAGACAAAAGACCTGTATAGAAGTAAAATAAATAAATAAAAATCCTTAAACAGATTAAGTTTAGCAGGAACACGAACAGTATTTACTAGCTCTTAAAACTATTTGCTGAATTCTATTTTACAAAAGATGATGGGGATCTTCAAGGTTACAATGCAGAAGAGGCACCTCTATAGAAGTGCCAGCCTTGACATTAACAACATGATAAATTGACTGATTAGTGTTTAAGTAGCATTAAAATTTAAGCAAGTTATACTAAGATTCAAAATTTCAGTTTTTATCAGTTCTTTTACTATTGTAGAGGACAGTTTGGCTAGAGGAAGAGGAGAAAAAAAGGACAGCCTCCTGTACTTCAGAGAATTTATCTTTTTTAAAAAAAATCCAGAAATGTGACGTTACAACCATGTTTCAACACTGACTTCACACTGCACCAAATACCAGCAACACGCATAGACTTTCTTTTCAAGAAAAGCAACATGTTGCTCGCATTTTTCACATGGCTAACACAGACTGAGCTGTGCAAAGTACTTGAAAGCGCCTTCCTTCCTCTTCAAACCAAGGGACAACAGGAGAAGGCAGGTGATGAGGGACACAACCACTCTACAGAGGGGCAAAATAAAGGCAGTCTTATGGGTGATGGATGGAAAATGTAGCATTAAGTTTGATAAGGCTGAGGGAGCTGGGTCTCTTTAGCTTGGAGACTGAGGGGTGACCTCATTAATGTTTATAAATATGTAATCAGGAGGATGGAGCCAGGCTCTTCTCAGTGACATCCAGTGATAGGACAAGGGGCAATGGGTGCAAGCTGGAACATAGGAGGTTCC
>JANHFX010018510.1:0-33983 GCA_027560015.1 Chloroceryle amazona | reverse complement strand
TTTCCTCCTCCCACCCCGCATTGACTGAGAAGCTATGACGTTATAAGTTAAAATTTGATGGGTCAGTCCTTCAAATGCAAGGAAGGAAAAAAGGAGGCGGGGGGGGGGGGGGGGGGGGGGTCTGCTATTTTTGCCAGGTAAAGGTTAATGAATAGCTCCGGCATAAAGCACGGACCAGCTGCTTTGTGATATCATTCACTCAACTCTTTGGCACAACGAAATACACTTTTCTGATCCAACTTACTGTGCAATTGCTGACAGCTAAAAATTTACTATTGAAATATTTTTACTCATAAAAAAAATTAGTACTTCTATCAGAGTATTTCTGCGTATATACTTCAGTCCATATGGTTATAACATAAAATTCCTTTTGAGTACATAGAATTAGTCAGAGATCTCATTTTATCACAAAAAAATGAAATGAATCATTCTAGATTCTGCCCAGCTGACAGTCAGTTTCTTGTTCTGACCAGTAAAGCTCTGTGGTTTGGCAAGGCTTAGTTTCTTTAGTAAAGAAGGACTCCAGAGATGATCTTGCATCATTTAACTCTAGACTACAAGATCTTAATGGTAAATACCCACACACACAATGTGTAGTATCCCAGTTTACTAAATAAAGGGTAACACTAACTAAAGCACTGCAAAGCAAACCCAGGGTTCAGAAGTTATTTTACAATTATGTCACAGAATAAAACAAATGTTTTCAAAGTAGATATTCTGGGTTTAACAACACCTCTGCTATTACCTAGAAGTACCATCTGCTACTACCTGGAAGTACCAACTATCCATTTTTCACCTAGCTGTTCCTATGCTGCCCTGATACTCATTGCTGCAACATGGGAATACTTTGCACATAAGGCTTCTGTAACCACAGAAGCTTTGGCAGGCTCCACAGCCTTGGACTGCATTGCCACACTGGACTGTCTTATTGTTTCACCCTTTGAAATTTGATTATACTTAAATGCAGGCCATTTTAGATAACCGGAAGCATTTAAGAGATATAAGGCTGTGGGATTCAACACAAACCTCCCAGAAACCTGAACCTGTCTGAATCAGGAGGTCAAATCCAGAATACAGGCAGGAACTACTCCATTAGCAGCCATGGTGGGTGGGAACTTACTATATTACAGGACTCTACCTATCACCTAACTTGAAAACATGGGGCAAAATACTTCCTATTTACTTAACGGAGCAATACAAGTATTTCTTGGATAAGAAAAAATTACCATTTCTTTACCACATGTGATTTTGTAAAACCGCCGGAGCCCCGGGAAGCTCTGAGCACCCCTTTGACAGTGAGGAGCCTGCTGTGGAATTGGCACTTGGAACTTGACCTCACAAACTGGGAGCAGGCACCATTTAGCTTGTAAAAACCAAGCTTTTCTGCTAGCTTCGCATTAGAAGCAATTCGCAAAATTATTATTATTACACGGTAACTAAGCCAGCCAATCAACTACTGAGAACAACAGAAAACCATTGTGGAAGTTAATGCCTATTATTTCTATACCAGCAACAAACACTTGGAACGTTCCCTGCGGGCATAGAGATCAGCAGGAGTGCAACGGGAGATTCTGGAGGCCAAGCTTCTCTGAAGCCACTGCTGCACATTCAAGCTGCATTCCCTTGATGGGGCAAAATCTGCTAGTGCTCCGGTTAACTCTGCTGCTGCTCCAACCCTTTTACCTCTGCTTTCCATATTTCTGCGGGCTAAATATCCACATTTCTCAGGCAGACCATTTTCAATACTCCCATGTGCACTGTAAACAGAACTGGACAGCTGCCGTATCATTATTAATTTTCCTGTTTTCTTTCAAGTCACCGTGATCCATTTGCATTTGGTTTCTCAGGAAAATTAAAGAAGGCCTTAAGAAGGAGCTCCAAAACCTAATGCACCACAATGGGCATGTGGGAGGGTTGGCGGGAAAAATAAAGGTGGAGTAAAGAGGGGGCTCAATTGCTTCCTGTGGTTAAGATGTTAAAATCCGTTCCAGAAGAGTCTGGCTTGATACTGTGGGTTTCGCTGGAATCTTATTTATGAACATCGGAAATAAACTTGCATGTGTGCCCCACTTTCAGTAGAAAGCACATGTTAAACAGATGGAACTCGGTTATATTTCCATCAAATACAGTTGAAGACTCGTATTGAAGATGCTGCCAGATGCCACAAAAACTAAACAGTTTCCAGAAGAACAGAATTTGCTGTTGCAGTGACAGCACTTTCCAACAAAATAACAGTCTATGCTAACAAACTGAAGGAATTTGGCTTATCCACAGAGATATTTCTCTTACTCAAGTAATTTATAACTGCTTCTTACAATCATACATCCATTTATTCCAGCTAATTTAGGGCAGATACATTAATAATTGAGTATAGACTAAGCCAGAATTAAGGCTTTTTTAAACACTTCCACAGATTCTTTCTTTAAAGAACAGCCAGAAACAGAATATACTCAAATTGGTCTGACATTCCCACTGACTCCACCGTATCCTATACCTGTTATCTGGGCACACGCCAGCCAGCGTTACTGTCGGTGTCAGGTATTTAAAGTCTAGCCTTACAATGCAATAAACGCCTTAATCTTGGCTTTTTTCATTTCTCATTCTTGATCGCGCATTGTCTCCTTGTTTTGTACATGGTTCATATATTTCCTCATTCGTATTGCCTGACACTACTGAAAACAGACAAGTACCATGCAATTTGCACTGAAAAGGAAGATTTTAGTGATTCCTTATAGGATGCAAATTTCTTATAAAATACAAATAGAGTAACATCAACTCCCACTGAAAGAAGCTGAGGAAAACCGAGGTTACCCCTTAACTATAAATGTTTCATGTAATAAAATGCAGTGAGATATTCAAGAGACCTGTGAAATACAGACAGTAAAAATGAACTTTTTCTATGCACAAATATAAGTCCATGGAAGCAAATCATATTACTGCAGAGAAAAACCTACTGCTTGGGGAAAGAAATAAAGTACTTTCTTCTGTGTTCCTGCGTAGCCGTACATAGGTTATCTTGTCCAGTCACTGCTGTCCACACGGAGGTGCTTAGGCGGGGAATAAGCCTGACTTAAGGAACTGGGCCTGCAACAAGGGAGACCCTGCTGGCAGCATCCTCTGAAGCAAAGCATCCCTGTCTGCTAGAACCCAGCTTTCTAAACATGCTGTAAACGCTGCTTCACTCAGGTTTTTGACAGAGAGGACAACAGATGGAGGATACAACTGAAGACAAGAATATAACACCATGATACAAGAAAGAGTCCTTTACTATTATAATGGTGAGATATTATTACAGCTATTGGGATTAGCCTTTTATTGCACATGTTGTAACTGTATTCTATTCTACTACTATCTAAGATTGTGAAAGCACCTGGGCTGAGGCAGATAAGTGAACCTTTATAAGCAAATGAAACGGCGCAGGAATTTATTATTTATTACATAACCCTACTGAGTAGGCTGAGTATTGGCCGAGTGCTGAAGGACCCCGACAGTCTACACGCTTCCTCTCTGAAAATAAAACCCACCGACAAGTTAGCAATGGTCAGGAGTATCGCATCGCACTGCCAAACTAGGAACACATATGCCTCGAAGATGCGTATCAAAGCCTGGGACATGGGTACGGTTGGAAGTGCTTATCAAAGAAATGAAGAGGTGACAAAATTGTAAGTACCTTCATGTGGAGAAAAAAAAACGGATATGACCAAGTTCATTAATTTTGCAGGGAAGGATGTAGCCAAAACCAATGGCTAGCAGCTGAAGCTAGACAAAGCCAACGGAGTTTCAACAGGTCAGCACATCTCACCAAAGCCACTCCAGTCACTTCCACTTATTAATTTAGACACAGTTATTTTAATAGAGTGTATTTAGACACATTTTTTAAAAGGTAAATCAATGTGTTCTCACTGAAAAAACTCAAATTTTCTACTATGAAGGATAGGGTTCAAATGCACCAAGACAGCAAATGGCTAACCCTCAGAAGATACCGAGTATTTTTCACCAAAAGTGAAAAGAATTCCTGAACTTATCAAGAAGAAAGAAATTCAGCTTCTCCAGGATTAATGAAAATGTCTTCCATTGCAGACTTCATACTGCATTTGGTACAACAATAATTGAACCTCTTTGTGAAAGACAATTATCACACAACAGCACTGATATTAAATTACAAATTACCCAGGCTGATGAATGAGGAAGTATTATTTTTACTTAGGCAGGCATGAATCCAAATGTCTCTGTCAGCTTTTAAAATACTAGCACCCTCCAGGCTGTAAATGCAACAGAAAACTTTAAAAAGCACCCTGCGGAATCACTGACAAAGCAGAAAACATTCCTAATGCAACAACAGGTGAATGTTGAAAATCCACGTGTCCAAACATCCCTCAGTCCTACAACCTGTCTATAAACCAGTTCTCCGTTACCCTGCTAGAGTGACATATTGAGTTCTCTGTAGAACCTGACAGAAATAAATCATGTATCAAGTCTAATCAAAACAACAAGTTTATGGACAGGAGGTCTATATGAAAATAAACCTGTTTATTTTGTCGCTGTTTTATTTATAATTCTAGCTGACATATTTCAGAAAAAAAAGAAAAGGCTTTCTTAATATATTTTCAGTGAGACTTTTTTCCATGCAGAAAGCATGGAAAAAGATCTATTATTTCTCTCATGATTTCTATTTTTTACCTAATTGTTTTCTCCTAGTAAAATAATGGAAAAAGTTAAAAAGGCAAAGTAACACTGTACAGAGATTTATTTTTCACTTTTTAAAAGTAACTTTTCACCTTTAAGTGCTGGCTGGACATTTGAAAGCTAAATGAATACCTCCCCCCATGGTACTCGCAGCACAACAAAGCAGACTGATATTCAAAAAGTAAGACTCCTGTGGCAAAGTCCTGAAGGAAAAGAGTCACCTGGAGTAATCTGAACAGTACATTGGGAAAATCCCACAAATACAGCACGAGGAGTTGAGGAAGTACCTTTTTCCATACGTGCGAGGGTAATAATACAAATCCAAACCACTGGCACCTGGAAACACTTGAAGACTTTTTGCAAAATCTAAGGTGATGTTTACGTAGATGGCTAATTCAGAATCTGGGAGAGATTCTATCACAACCTGAAAGCGGAAGATCCAGTCATCTGCTCAATTCTCTTTGTGTTCTGGAAAAGCAAGTTATTTTCTAAGAGCACAAGTATAGCATGGCGTCTACCTTTGCAGATGTCATTCTGCCAGCACTGTGCCCTTGTGGTCAAGAAGGCCAATGGCATCCTGGGGTGCATTAGAAGGGGTGGGGCCAGTAGGTCAAGAAAGGTTCTCCTCCCCCTCTGCTCTGCCCTGGTGAGGCCGCATCTGGAATTTTTTGTCCAGTTCTGGGCCCCTCAGTTCAAGAAGGACAGGCAACTGCTTGAGAGAGTCCAGCACAGAGCCAGAAATATGTTTAAGGGAGTGGAACATCTCCCTTATGAGGAAAGGCTGAGGGAGCTGAGGCTCTCTCTAGCTTGGAGAAGAGGAGACTGAGGGGTGACCTCATCAATGGTTATAAATATGTAAAGGGCGAGTGTCAGGAGGATGGAGCCAGGCTCTTCTCAGTCTCAGCCAACGATAGGACAAGAGACAACAGGTGCAAGCTGGAACATAGGAGGCTCCACATAAATATGAGAAAATAACTTCTCTGCAGTGATGGTAACAGAGCACTGGAACGGGCTGCCAAGGGAAGTTGTGGGGTCTCCTTCTCTGGAGGCATGCAAAACCAGCCTGGACGTGTTCCTCTGTGACCTGGTCTAGGTGATCCTGCTCTGGCAGGGGGATTGGACTAGATGGTCTTTGGAGGTCCCTTCCAACCCTAATATTCTGTGATTCTTTGATTCTGCGTGATTAAAGCCAAACTTGGAAAAAGCACATGCAACATCTTATTTCAGCTTCGTATAAAACTTGTCTTGTGTTATAGCCTACTTAGACAAAACAGGCCAAAACCAGTAACAAAAATGCTTTAAACAAGGTATCAGGTGTTACAGTCATGAAATAAGACTTCTTAGTAGAGAGGGACTATGACTTTTGATCAGAGCTGAAACCTATTAAAAGCAAATGCTAGAATGTGAATAAAAATTTAATATTATTGCATTGCCTTGAAGTTTCTTTGAAGGAAAGAGTGAAATCTCTGATTAAGTGAAGCCATTTGGGGGATTATAGTGCAACACCGAGTGGCTATAGTTACACACCCTATACTGTATCTATCCAGTTTTGGAGATTTGCCGTAACAGATTCAAATCCAAGCCACCTGGCTATAAAGTGCAAATACAAACCTCTTGGAATTCAAATATTGAATCTTTGTCTCCTATTAAATATAAAATAAATGATTAAGGAACGTGCGACCGCAGTTGTGTCTCTTACTATTATTCTGCAGTCTTTGGATAAAAGATTTAATTTTCTGACGTTTTTCAGGCAGCATGATCAGTAACTTATCGCTTGACTTTCCACAATGTGAGATAGTGGAAAAATGAGAAAGGCACATTTAAGAGATAAGTTAAAACCAGAAATTACTCAAGAGTTCACAGACTCAGAATTTCATCAGCGCGTCTGCGCGACACTGGTCTCTCACGCTTAACGAAGTGAAATCACGCACATACAGAATATTTCATGGCTACGTATCGTATCTCCTTCTTAGTAACACAGATGACCGAGGGCCAGGAGGCCACACTGGGACAGGACATCTGCTGGCACTCGAGCAGTGTGGGCATACTGGTACCTGGTCATGCCACCAACAGTAACCGCCAAACACTGGAAGGAATTCCCAGTTTAGTCGCTAGGAGAGTCATCTCCTAGTGCATCTCATGATCAACTCAATCCCCAAATAAAGCTCCAATTCCCCCCAGACTCATCTCACTAAATCTTGATGTCTGCCTTGCAAACAGCATCTTCCTCAACTTTTCTCTCAATCACTTATGCCAAAGGAAAACATTAAAAGAGATAAAAAACCCAGGTCTCAAAACTGTACCTCACTACTTTTCTTTATGGCTTCAATGTATTAATTTGTACTTAATAAGGGCTTTTGTGATTCTCAAATATTTTCAAAAGCTTTGTTATAAAGAAAAGGCAGTTTCTAGAAAAAAAAAACCTGTTCCTTAAATTCTTAAATCTTTAGGTCAAGAGGTAGAACTTCTTCAGAAAGCTTTGATTCCACGTCACACGCTCTTCTCACACAGATGGAGTTATCAAGCTTAACCAGTTTGTCATGATAAACTGAGCACCAGTTTCAGAGTGACAGCTGTAACGAAGGACTACAGGTATGCAGTCCCTCACTACTGCCCTAGGACACCAAAAGCTAAAGAAGCCCAAATTCAGCAAATGCAGCTGATGAAATTTGCCATCGCAAGCAACTGTGACAGGCCAGGGGGTATCATCTCTGTCAAAGAAGCAGAGGCGAGAACCAGTTCCACAGATGCTAAAACAGTGAAAAAAACAGTACAGAGGAATTAATGGAGTGAACAAGAACAAGCAGAAGATGCCAGATGTTTATATTTTCTTCAGTCGTGCCCTTCACTCTATCAGCTACTTGAGCTTCAAACAGAACAATTAAAACGCATCTGAGAAGCCTTACAGAAATCTGGTGCCCCACACAATTATCTCCACAGCAAAACTTGGGGCTAATGTGTTGCAATATGTTATTCCAACAGTAAACACTTCCTTTCCTATGATAGAAGATAATCCAGGAATTTAATTTGTGAGCTCCCAGGTGGCTGTCTTCCACATTACACATGCCTGAGGGCAATGAATCCTTTAATACTTTTTGCACCCTCGGGTGAATGTTCCAGACATGTTCCAAGAGGAGTTCCCCTTCATGTAACCACATCACACAATAATAAACAAGAATTCTTCCTGAAGCCAAGCTAAGATGATATGAAGTTACCTAAATACACTATTGTTTCAGTATTTTACATGCATTTGATATTCTTTCAATTTCTTCTGTTTGAAAAAAATTAAATGGGTAAATTCTGCAATCTGCTCCCAGGAAAAGGATGGTACTGCAAACAGCAGCACCTCAAAACCACAGCAAGAGCCAACACTTGGTACTGGAGAGGAGACTTCTTAGTGGAACCAAGTGTTTTGATCCACAAAGGCATTTTTGATGCTAGCATCATTTGTGGTACTGTAATAAGCCCATGTTTCATCTAACACCACAAGTGCAAAGGATGTTCTTCAGTTTACCTGGCCATCACCTAGCCTTTAGAAAATCATCATGTCCAGCCTGGCCAAAAGGTTTTGCTATTGGTACAAAAAGAAGCAAACAATGAAACAGCCGCTTGAGCAATAAAGTATACTCATGTGCAGAGTAGCATTCTCACAAGAGATCAAAATCATTAAGCCACACAAAGAATCATCAAATGCATGAGGTCTTCAGTTAAAAACAGCTGGTGAAAGTAAAAAAGTGCCACATTTTTTTAAATAATCCTTTACAATGGACTGTCAAACCTCCAGTTCGGTTTTTTGTTCTTTAGGGTTTTGGGGGTATTTTTATATTATTCAGAGTGCAGCCCTTATTTTTTTTCCAAAAAATATCTGTGTATCTAAGCTTCAGGTCTTTTTTAAACACACACAGAGTCAGCCTCTAGAAACAGATACCAAAGAGGAAAGCTACTCTGCTGTTCGTATTTAATACACCTACCTTCCATACATACAAAATTACTCCCTCCTAACCACAGGCAGGAACAGTATCTGTACTCAAAGTTGTTAAATGGGTGTGTTGAGCTCTGTACTGGCAATAACTGCTGGGGGCAGCTGCTGACCTCCCAAAGGAATAAGACAAAAGCTTTATTTTTCACGTGAAAATAAGTATTTTTCATGTTCTCCTGAGAAACATAAATATAATACATACCACAAGTCCGGCTGTTGCCGTGCACGCACTGTATCTAACCATACTGGGCGGAGCTGGCCCAGGGCTTCCTTCACACATATGTTCCTAGATAATCAAATATGCAGAGAGATTATATAAGGCAATTCAGAGATCCACAAAACCTCCCATACACAAGAGAAAGATGCCCCAAGTTGAGAGCAAAGAAACCCAAACTCCTTTCTTAGATTCAGATCGTTACATTTCCATGCACTTCACTACCCTTCTTCTTGCCAATGGCCTAACACACACGAATGGCATCAACAGGCCGGTACGCTGGGCTGCTGCTCCACGCGTTGCCACAGATGCTACCTTTTTGCATCAATTCACTACTTGACCCCAAGAGCAGCTGGAACCAGCTTTCTTCTTGTCGGCTTCTCTCAAGGTTACTGAAATATCTTCTCTTCAGCGTAGGACCCCTCAACATCACTCCACCTTGGTCACCTCTCGATTAGTTTGGTTTAGTAGGCTTTTCATCAACAACCTACTAAGCGGTCTCAACTCACAGTCTTGTGTATAGGGAGTAAACAAAACATGATTCATGTAAAGTGCATGTTAAGTTCACATCACCAAGTGGAATCTGACCTCACTGGAATTCTACAAGGTCATCATCTCATTCCAGAAATTTAAAACTGTTTCCAAGATTCATTCCTGAAAGCTGCATCAGGGTCACAAGAGGAGAAAATTGTTTAGAACTACAATAAAAATATACAAGACAGACTTCAAGAAACAACGTGGAAGTTTAAAGTAAGAGAAATGCTCACTTAATGCAGAAAAAGGGACTGCTTACTGCACTGTCACATCTGCTATTCTCAGGATCTTACTGTAGAGCTAAGAAAAAAAAAGTACCACGTAATAAAAATTTGCAATCGCTTCCTTAAAAGTGATGCACGTAATTTATAACCTTAAAGAGTCCATATAGTGTTGACTTTGCATGTGGCAAGCACTCATACCCATACATGGGTTACCCCAAAAGGGATTTTTTTAAAAAAAAAATCTTTTGCCTATGTCAAACCTTATCTGAAGACTATGCAAGAAGATAATTTTTACTGCCCTGAAAAGACCTTGAATAATGACATCCATAAGAATAAACCTCACTCTTTGAGGTAGACTAAGCACCAAGTACCTTAACAATCACTGAGAGTAAAATGAGAAGAAAGAGGTCAATTCTAAGAACAGATCAACAAGCCACAAAACTCATCTTTTTCAGGGACGCAAACTGAAATATGACTTTTTCAATGAAGTTCAGCGGAGCAAATAAACTGAGCTTTCAAGTCTTTCCCGCGAGAACTACTATGCTCTGTTAAGGTTCCAGGATGAAGCACATCTTTGGATTGTAAAAGGGAAAATAACAGACGGGTCAGGAGTTTTGCAGATATGTTCCAGCAGAAGCATAGCTACGATTAAGTAACACAAAGAGGATTCTCTTCCACTTTCTTATTTAGAACAATACATCAACAATACCACTCTTGTATAATTCATAGAGTACAACAGCGCACAACAGAAAGAATACTCGCGATATCTTTCTATCTTTGGAAACTACACAAGAGCCAAGAGTTGGATCTGCAATAATAGCTCATTCCACATAACCACGGGACAGGTGGGACAACATATTCCTGTCCAGACTTTCTGTAACTGAGAGTTACACTTGGGGGGCACCACAGAACACAATTACATTTTGGGCTGGCAGTATTTGCACACAAGCTTGCGCCTGCCATTGTTCAGCAATAACAGGTTAAGTAGTTTCTGCTTTGGTTTGCTGCAGGCTGGCGCAGACTCACCACCTGCTTAGCAGCTCAGCACATGTGCTTCCGCAAAAAAAATAAATAACTAAAAAAATGTAAAACAACAACAACAACAAAAAAAAAAAAAAAAAAAAAAAGAAAAAAAGAAAAATCATTCTCACTATTACAAGTCCACCAGAGCCTTTCTCAACAACACAGCAGGACCCATATAGGGTTAAGCAAGGATGCCTACATGCCAGCTCACATAAATGCTAATTAAAAGGCAGGTCGATAAAGAATTAGTTTGCTCCTCTCAAGAATAAGAGAAACCCAGAAATTTGGAAGAGAGAACAGAGCAAAAATAATGCATGACCATTGTCTGTGCGTTTATTTTGCCTGCAGCTTGTCCCTGTGTGGCAATAGTTAGAAAGAAAATCAACTGGTTTCCATCTGCGGGTAGACCATAAATACGGATAGACTGGCCCTGCTGGCTGCAGCTGCGCTGGGAAAGAACCTGGAAACGACTGCTGACAGATGCTTGGCAAGGACCCGCAGCTCACACAGGCTTCTGCATACAGGCTGCCCACCACTGCCCATGGCCCTTCCCAGTTTGCTCATGTCAATGGTGTGCATGCTGCTGACAGTCCCACGTCTACGCTCCAAGGGGACCAATTGCAGGGCTGCTTCTACTGAAACCACAGCTAGGTTCTGCAATGATGAGCTGTGCGCTTCGATTCTGATCCATTCTGTCGCAACAGCTGTAGAGACCCAGCTCCTGAACATCTCAGACTGCCCACTCACAACACCCTACAGCAACAGCAAACGAGAGCCACCTAAACACATTCAAGTTCATTTGCAGCACTGCTCATGGGAGCACAGGGTTCAGACAGATTGTTAAATTTTTTAACCCCTACTTTGATAGTGACCAAGAGAAAGGAAAAAGCTGTGCGGCTCACAGAATAGCTATAGATCAAAGTAATTTTTTTATGGTTTGCCTATCTATCAAGCTCAATGTGGCAGCAACACAAAAACAGGGACTAAGAACATGAAAACCTCAGAGCCAGACAGTCAAGTCAGAAAGACAAACACGGGTGTCCTGTCCAAAGACCTTGGAAGGCCGAAGAAAGGAGACCCTGAAACACTACAAACACTAAAGAGAAAATCTTGATTATGGAGAATGAGAAGACATATAGCCACTAGTTGGTTTACCTAAAGGTAGTCTCTTTGTTCCTGTTCTCACTCTGAATCTGTCAGGTAGCCATACCTCATCCATGCTGAAGAAATGGGGACTTGTAGCCCATTTCTTCCAATTCATTTTTCCATGTTGTAAATGAGACTGTGAAGTAGCAGGAGCCAAGGGCAGCTGCATTATTCAGAGAAAGTCCACAAGTGACAACGTGCAACTTCCCCTCTTGAAGAGTCTCACAGCCTACAAGGTCTGAAAACCCCAACCCATTCTACTCCTGTGATGAACCCAGGACCCCCCCAACACACAAAAGCAAGGAAAGCAGTCATTCAGGACAGCTTGGCCACTGGAATCATCAGTTTCACTTCTTTGATCTTTCTTTGGGTTTATTTCCTCCTTTTTTTTCACTGACAGGAAAAAGATTTGATCTATCTGTATTTCCTTTACTGCCTTGTTATAACAGTATTTAAATTTTATCTTTCTCTCCCCACAAGCCTGACATACACACAAAGCAAAGGCTGTCCAAAGGAATTAACAGTCCCATTTGTAAAGAAAGAAAAAAGTTTAACATTAGCCTTAAGGCAACACTGATTCCAAGTCACGATTTCATTAGACAGTTATACCACTCTTCCAGTGTTAATGAGCACTCCGCAAGTTAATTTACACTACCTTTACAAGACCTTCCATATCGCTAGTTTGTGTTTACTAACAAAAAAAAAAAGTGGCGAGAGTGTTTCTTGAAATGGCTGAAAGCAAACCCAGAAGTCTGGGTGAAGAACAGCTGCAAAATCACCTTCTTCGAGGGTTCCAGGCAAACCCAGGTGTCCCAGTAAGGAGCACACCATGCTCTGCTCCCTGTCAGCTGACTTGAAGTCAATCGTTCTTTTGACATTCAGCTAGCAGAAGGGAGACCAAGTGAGCAGAGGGAAACACTGGCAAAAAGTCATGTTTTCATATACATTCAATACAATCAGTTTGTCCACGTTCTGTATCTCACTTTTTGAGTACTCGTGAATAAAAAGAGGAGGTAAACGGTATGGTCAGGAAAGAATAAATTAAATTAAAGGCTTGTCTTGCAGATTTCTTTTCATGCAGCTACTACCTGTCCATCAGTGGAATTTAATAAGGACTTTCATTTCCTCTGGGAGGGGAAACTAATACCTATGTCTCCTTCATGTTTAGCAGCCAACCTTCCTAAACACTAGTAGACAAGCCTTTTCAAGTTTTATACACATCTATACAGGCCTTACACTTGTAACTTGCAGTAACTCGTAGAGCAGATTCTACACACCTTAACCAATTAAAACAACATTCACGAGCACTTGTCAGTTTATTACTACCTTGCACACATGGATTGTGGTTTATGGGTTTTACTCCAAAGTACGTCAGACCTTCAGCAGGAGTAAATCGATGTTACTGGACTGAAGTTTTGGGGGTCACGATGGCCTTCTAACTGCACCTTTCCCCCCCCATCAGAAGCACTGGCTAAATGGGCTCTCCCAGCAAGTGACAGCCTGGCTGACCTTGCAGGCAAACGGGCCAGTGCAATTCTCTTTGAACTCCAATGATAAGGATGAAACCTTAAGCAAATGTGGTACTGTTCATTAAAAGCAGAATACAGCTGAAACGGGCAGTAGCTGAGAGCTATGGCAAACCCGCCTTTCTTTTTGTTGGAAGATAAAGCTCTGCAGGCAAACATTTGCATCCCTATTATCGTTGAAAGACAAAAAAAAAAAAAAAAAAGAAAGAAAAATATGTGATCCAACGATCAACAATAAAAACTAGAAATTTGTGGTTTGGGGTTTTATATTGTGTTGAAAGTGTCAGTGCTGATCCTCCCTTTCACACGGCAGATGTCTCTGACTAGATTCAAATAAAATCTTGAACCACAAAAAACAACTTAAGTCCCACTAATGTCTTTGAGAATGGATTTCACCAAAAGGAAATCATGAAGAGGAATGAAAGGGGAACCCGGTGGTCTATTTAGCATCGCTAAGCTTTAAGCAGTTATTTTGTTCTTCCCTTTGCATCCAGAGTTATAAGCAACGGACAATTTCGGTTGCTTTAGTATTTGAACAGAGCTTTGATTAGGTTACAAACATTTAAACCCTCTTCCATTGCTAGATGAAGATATCTACTGATGTCCAGGCTTTATTGGATGAAATTGATCTAAAACAAGAAAAAATCATTAAGAGAGTCAGAGAACACTATTGTTTATTGTTCTGTGCAAGAGAGTGCGTGTGATCACTAAAGCCTGAAAACATATGTCAAGTTGGAGGTTTGAGCAAATGTAATTCCTACTAAGTCCTCGAAACAGCCCCTGTGTGAGGTTCAACTGACACAATGTCAACTCCATTCCAACGGTCACTTCGTTTCTCCAAAGCTGGGCCTATGGAGACGCAGCACTGAGCAATTATTTGCATAGACTCTGGATGTACCTAGCGAATGTTTTTGTGCATTAATACTCTTTTCCATGAGCGAGTTAAAAAGTCCAATAGATGGAAGACACATCAGAATAGGTAATATCAAGAAGAAAAATTGCATCTAAACTTAATAGTATTTATCCTTTCCCAGCAAGAGGGGGAAAAAAACAAAAGGGAAAGAAAAGAAGGAACACAATCAAGTCCACAAGCTGAAGTAGAATAATAGTTGAATATAGAGGGGAAAGAAAAAAAAAAAAACAACAGAGAGGAAGTGTGCTGGGATACATCTGATAAATTGACAGAAAGGGGAAGAGCATAAGGGAAGAGCATAATAGCGTTTGCTTCTGTCACACCATCTGCTATGGTGTTAAAGTGGGGTTCTGTTTAGTCTGCCTAGGTTGGATGTCTCCTTGGGAAATGGAAAATTGACTTGTGTACTTCATTGGTCGAAGAGGCAAATCCATTTGTAATCATCTTTTTGGCTAGAGTAGGAGGTTTTTTGAGTATTCCAGTCAGAAAAAATGCTTGGTTTGTATCACTTCAGGAGAACTCAAATGCCTTGTAGCTCCATAAAGGATTGTTAATGACAACAGCTTGCAGAATCTATAGAAATCTATGAACTGGACTTGAAATGCAGAGTTATCCTTAAAGACACCAGCATTTGAAAACCCATTTGTCTTCTGTGCAGGCTTGAGACAGTATGATAAGTTTAAGGGAATGCAAGCTTGGCCCTATTTTTAACTCTATTTTTGCTTTTAACCCACAGAATCATTTGTAAACCTGAGAAAACCAGCATCTTTTCCACATATTTGAACAGTAAAAGAAACACATGTTATCATTACAGAAAATCTGCACATACTTCCTTTCCCTGTGCCTCCCCAAATACTCAGGCTTTGCCAGGTAGCATATACTAATTTTATACTTCATGTGTCCAGTCTTGGTACAAGATTATTTATTCAGATATCTTCCGCAAGGCGCCCTCCAGAAGACAAAAAGAAGGACTTCCACCAAAATGAATGTTAAACAACAACAAAGATGCAGAAAGTTTGCCACTTTATTAGCTTCCCCTAGATACACACACAGGCAGAAATACAGCCTTCTAGTAAATTCTACAAGACTTTTTTAACGGTTTTGAAAACAAAGGTATTCAAAACATTACCATTACCTATCCAGAGGCTATGGATCAACAATACACTGTCGTTCCACACACCATCATGCAAAACTTAGGGGGTTTTAAGGTCATACAGGACCGTGACACACGCTGAGGAGAGAGAGGGAAAGAATTCATTTAGGCTACTGCTCTATAGTGATATGAGTCAGAAACAGGCTTCCAACTTCTCTTGGTTTCTGAAGGAGTTACCCCGTTAAGGAGTCAAATCTGGTATTTTCCAATGTCAAGTCCACGAGCCTGATGAGACAATCCAGTCTCTGAACACATCTCTTTGGAGAAGTCACACAAATTTATAAAGACAGAAAGCACGCTCCACGCACTACAATCTCGTGGATACATTATCAAAACTTCCTAACTGAAGAAAATGTGTCATCTTGGTCTTGCAGACTCCTACACAATCTCATGCACTTTAATACGAACCTTTCACAGACTCGTCCACAAACTTCTGACCTTAGAAGACGGAAAATCCTTTCCTTTTCAGCTTATTGTAAAAAAAGCAGGGAGTGGGAAGGGGAAAAACACAGCTGCTGGGGACCAATATTTCACCCACAATCCTTTGGCATCTTCAGTGATTGCTCCCTGCGAGAGAGAAAAAAACGTCCTGAGGGACAACTGCCTCCTGCAGTATTTTTTTTGCTATTGCACATGTGAACTGTCTTCCTATTACAAGATGCTTTACATGTTTAGTTTCCATTTCCCTTTTTTTATTTCTTTCGTGCTACTTACAACAATAAGCAATACATATTTTCTACATGACTGTGCTGAAGCTTCCTGTTAAACAGCTCAACCACTTCTACATGTAGTAGCCTGCAATTCAGAAGCCATGAGTTTTTATTTGTGCCGTTAGACACTTCTGGAGATCATTTTCCGTAAGAGCATATGCCTGCAACTATCACTCAGTCGATTCATTGTGCTCAATTAAAACACAAAACAAAGCGAAAGCCCATAGTACTGCTAAAGACTCCAGGGTTTGCCCACAGCTCTATGCTAGGAAACTATCACTAGGAAATACTGATTCTTCATACATAAGAGCAATTTTTCCACAGCTGTATTCTCTAATGATGTTATTTCTGGAGAGAAGACAACCACCCCAAACCAACAAGCATGTCTTCTCTTGTATCTGGAACAGAATCATAGAATCATGCCTCACCTTGTCAGCTTTGAACCATAATCTTACGTTTCTACAGCTGCTTGATGACCTGCTACTTGTCACACTTCAAAATCTTGGGTTGTTTTCCTCTGTTGTCTGTGTTCTTTCAAGACCAACACATACCAGCTGGTCACCTTATGCATATTCCAGTTCCTTGAGATCATCATTACCACAGTTTCACATCACTTCCTTCAAAATCTACAGGAATAACAGATTTTGCTGCTGCTTTCAATTCAGTTGAAGAAAGGACACCTACTACTCTTTTCCAAAAAATATACGTGGAGTCCACACATCCTTCTGTTTGTTCGTCAAATTGACTACAACAGAGTCTTGTTTCTCTGCCAGCATTTGTTACCTACTGTGATTTATCCTGCAGTTTGGCTAGTTCTCTTGTTCCCCCCTTCTACAGGTAAAAAAAAAAAATATTAAAAAAGACAAACCAACCAATAATCTACCAATGCTCATTCTAACTTCGAAGTTGTACATTCAATTCCTAATGTCTGCTCTGATGAAGAATCCAGTGGCCTAGATAAACACCGTGCTCCACACAGCTGGACAGATTTCTTTCTGTAGAAATTGCTCAACAGCTTCTCAGGCTTCCCATTCTTACTTAAATTGGTGTTTTCCAAAAGCTTTGCACCTCTTCAAGGTGGCAAAGCTCTTTCATTCATTACCGTTTCTGGTAATTGACTTAGTCTTTCTGACTTATTTCCATACTGTAAAAGAGCAGAGTGATTTATTCCTGCAGTAGTCAAAAGGGCTGCTTTGTGTTCATGTTGTACCTTGCTTCCTGAGCTCAAGGCATCAAGTTCATATTTCAGCTTCCTCCAGGTGTCCCCAGCTGGACTTACTTGCTTCTTCAGAATATTATTGCTTGAGCACTCCTTCCTTACTCTGCACCTGCAGCATTGCTGTACAGCGCTCACTGGCATTCCTTAGAGAAGTGCACCATTCTAGATTTTAACAACTGCCTGGAAAAGATGATGCTGCCAATGCAAAGTCTGCAACACAAGTGAGGTATTCTTGGTGAGATGACCCACCTCACACATGTCAGTCTTTACTTGTGTCCCATGCAGATGGCAGGCTTTTGTTTCTCTCTCAGTTCAGGTGCAATAATAAGTACTTCAGAAAACAGGAGAAAAAAAAATATTATTTTTTTTCCTTCTTCCTGCAGTTTAATACTACTACTCCTCAGTATTCCTGTTCTACCTTCAACCAAGCGTCTGTCCAAGCAATCACTGAAGTGGTATTAGCAGTGACAAAATTTGGAGTATATTATTATTATTACCTATTATTAGTAGTATATTATTTCAATATTTTTTCTACTAGTTCTTTATTGTCCTATTTGAAACATTCAACTCTTTTGTGTGCTTATTTAAATCAAAATCTTTAAATTACAGGAGGGATACTTTCTTCCCATCCAACAGAAGGAGTTGTCCTCCTCAGAGGAGCAAACCATTGGAAAACACTAGTGTGACATACTGTGAAAAGTCAAAATATAATTCTATAATTATAACAAAATGTACTTTGTCAGGACATGAAGTTTATGTGATTTAGAAAAATATACCTTTGGGAACATACAACAAGATTGGTACTTGCTAACTGCAAATCCATCTGATACCAAGTCACTTGCAGTACAAGGAAATAGCCCTGTCTACAAACGCTGTCTGCAGTGACTGCCTCACCAAAACCCCAGAGCTACCACACTGGGCAAGATGTGAAACATTAATTGGCAGAGATCTACTACAACTGCTTGCTTTTCAAATAAAATCCTTACTACACGTGACTACATGATTAAAATAAATGCATTTATTCACAGCCCTTAGAGAAAAGCTTTTTAGGAGTCAAAATAGCAATTACAGTGACTTAGCTTAATACACCTTAAGAAAAAGCAAAATGAGAAGATCCCTGGTGAAGACTCAGCCCCTTCTAGTGACACCTAATATGGGAGTCATTTGAAAAAGAAAATTTAAAAACTTAAGATTGTAATGGATCAACTAACACAAAATAAACACATAAGCATTTAGAAATTCTTCACATTCCTAGGGCAGAAAACAGCGTAGTTTATTGTTTCACTCAGTATTTAATCTTAAAACACAAATTAAACAGAATCCACACAAGACAGAGCTACAGCTTTACAAGTCTCAGTTTTGGAAGTTTTAATTAAAAAGATTTGTTCCTGCATTGACACTGATCACAGTTTATATCAGTATTTATCCTTAGTCTTAATCACCTCCTACCTTCCCTGTTCCACAACTCTTTTCAGGACTTTGCACCTAAGTCTATTTTCTTCTTGCAGTGGTATCGCATCGTAACACATCCAGATTTTTGGCTTGAACTCAGTTTCGAGGCAGATTTTATAAGAAACTGTTCTTCTTTTCGGTGCATTAGCCATGACAATATTTTCTCAGTAAAATAAGTATTTTCCACAGTAAAATGCAGGTGCAAGTGAAAAAGTCAAGTACAGCACAGGACAAATAGAAATCTTTTAAGGTTTTGGTCATATTCTGATAGATCAGAAATGGTTTTGGGACATGCAACTGAAGATGCTTTATTCCTCTGACAAGAGGGGCGAGACATCCCTTTGTCATAAGTAGTCATGGCTATAAACCTGCAAATCCCACCTGTCTGTTATGGCTCTGAACTAGAACATCAGCAACGTACAAGCCAAACTGCCAGTGAAACGACCTCGGTGTTCGTTCTACACCCCTCTGAAGCAGAGGAGAAGGTACTTTCAAGAAGGCAGCATTACACCTGCACAGAGAAGGGGCAGCATGATCAACATTTGCACAAACACCTATACTTAGCTTGGTCTCATGCCACCAGTACAGGACATCAGCCTTCTCTCAAGTTCTAGGGCCATTCTGCACTAACATAGTCTTGTGCTTCCTTTTAAAACTACTGTCTCTGCCTCGTAACATACATCAATGAGAAAAAGGGCTATGCGTTTGGAGGTAAGATAGTTTAAAACTCTAAAAGCTTGTAGTCCACAAGCCAGTTCAAAAGGGAGTTCTGCGAAGTACAGAAGTGAAGATCTCCCCTTGATAGACATTAGTCCACTGGCTGTGGGATTTTGAAAGGCTTTTTTCAGAAGTCCCACAAAACTTCTGCCTCATTAGACATTAAACTGCATTTAAGTCTTCGGGCTCCCACAACATACGAAGCACAATTTCAGTTAGCCCTCTCAGCTCACATTCAAGATGAGCATAAACTCCTTCCCCACTGCACCACTCCCAAAGCAAGGGAACTGCAGAAGGGATCCTTCTGCAGCCTCGATCAATTAATTAAGACAAAGACTGGAATATAGTAGTTCTGTTCCACTAGGAGGAGGCAGCAGCCCTGAGCAACAGAAGCCATCTAGTTACACAGCTCTCTTTGGCCAGAAGTGTTCCGAATGAAACCAGGCAGTGTTCTTCAGATACTGCTTTGCTATATCCTATAGTACGGAACTACAGATTTACATGCACATCAAGATTCAGCTGTAAGAACTGTCACACCAATCTTGTTGAATGTTCCAACTTTAATGCAAATTGTGTGTTCCCTTCTTGGTTTCTTTCTGGAGTACAATGGCAACAGAAATTGTTTAAACACTCGGTTTATTTATAAAATAGAGTGCAAAGTTCAAACAAGCTGCCTGACTTAAGGTGCTTTGTCTGTCCAAAGAGAGTAACTTGGTATCCAGGAACAGAAAACAGATTCATGGGCTGCTGTCACCTTGTACCTGCAATTAACTCAATTTCTGCTGCTATATTAACACAGCAATCAAAAATCTTGGCCTGAAGATCTCATTAACAGAGGGCAAAACCAACTTAATGCTGTTTCTAGAAGGCTTCAATATCATAATTTAAAGGTGTGACTCAAATAAAAAGGAAAGCAAATAAAGCCCACAGATAAAATGTTTGGGCCTTAGGTTGGGTTTTTTGGTCAGTTTGTTGTTGGGGATTTTGTTGGTTTTGTTTGTTTGTTTTGGGGGGGGGGTTGTTAGGGTTCTTTTTGTTTGGTTGTTTTCTCCTTTAAAACATTGAGCTATCTGGCATATGCTTCTGCCATTCAGGCGAGCTCAATCTGCCAGTTTCTCTGAAAAATGAATCATGTAAGTCTACAGTCTGTGATACAAAAAGCAATATATTAAAGAGGTGGTCCACAGAATATTGTTTTCAGGCAGAAGATCAGTAGAATTTTAAAACAAAACCAAGAAGTCATTCCAAATCTCGCTTTAAAACAATAGTTGAGCAGAACCTTCAATCATGTACACGCTAGGCACTAAGACAGTAATTGATAAGCTTTGCTAGATTCAATTTTCCACATGTAGATCCACTTCTGCTTTGGACTCCAGGGCATTGCAGTACTTGAAGCTGGAGTATGAAACCCACTCACACACAGGCAAAAACCCAGGCCTCACTGCAGTACTATGACCTGTTCACTACTCTTGTAGCTAAACAAAAAAGGCAGGTTTAAATCCAAAATACTTGACTGACTTCCAGATGGCAGATTTGTAAAAATAAATTTGTTATACGAGCTGTTTTGTCTTTCAGAAGTATTTCATTAATTTTCAAGAGCGATAAAGGGTCCAATCAAAACCAAACCTTATTTAATCCATTTGCAAATAATAATCCCGCACCTTGCCTTCATTCTTCTACACTGACAACATACAGCTTTGACGCTCTGATTGCAAAATCTCTTTAACCTCATATATGGTAAAGCCACTGTTTCTTTTTTAAAAAAAAAAAACACAACACAAACAGACAAACAAACAAAAGCAGAACAACAATAACAAGGCGCCAAACTCCAAGACAACAAAAGTCAAAAGTTATTAAAGATATTCAGTCGTATGAGGAAACACCGCAAATCTTGAGAGAGTAAATGCCAAATACCCACATGACTGGTCGCAGTGCCTTTCTCTTTTGTACAGCGCTAGTAACAAATGCCTCAGGTGGCTCTTGTAACCAGCATCTTCCTGCTCACATCGCCTACACTGCTCCCTAGATCTGACCCACTTATAGCGAGTTGCCCAACAGGAGACATCACCATATCACCACCATTCTCTCCAACAAAAGCATTTAAGCCATAAATGACCCCTGTTTCAAGAACCACAGCTTTTTTTTTTTTTTTTGCTATTGATATAAAATGTGCCAGCTAAACAGTGTCATCTGTCCTTTACCAGTCATACAAGATCCTCTTCTCTCTAAAAACAGTGACTCGGAATGCAATACTGCTACTTCTCAGACATAAGTTTAATTTAAGCACTTAATTAACTCTAAAACAATTAAGTCTGTGGGAGTACTTACAGGGCCTGAAGTCTAATGCTATAATGTGGCATACAAAGTATCTCACTTTGTGTCTACGGGAACCATTATGCTACTACGGAATGTTTTCTCCTAGAAAAGTCACCCATTACACTAGTTACACATGTAACAAAAATGCAGCAAGTTACCTCAAATCCCATTAATTATCCACTTTCTCTTACCACATCCTTAACTTTTCCAAGAAAAAAGTCTAAAGCTGCTGGAAGTTCTTGGAAATACAAAAAACCCACCCTTTGCTCAAAACACACAAGGGTAGGTACTGAGAAGACAATACTCCTGCCCAAACCCACACGTGACATCCCTAAAAAGAGCACAGTGTTCAAACTGGGTAAACACAGCCAATGCCACCTTCACGAACAACCACACATAGCAGAGGGCTCACTGTCTGCTCCTGACAAACTGCAAGGTGTGACTCACCACACCTCAGGAAAGTCTGACCAACCTTCAGCAGCTTCAGTGCCTCAGCATCAACTGACTTCCAGCCGCGTTCACCAGGAGGACTGGTCTCTTCCGCGTGCAGAGTATTGCTGGGGCATTAGCACATCTCCACAAAGGAGCTGATGAAAGAACCTCCACAGGCCAGCAGCAAGACTGTTGCAGAATAATCAACATTAATTCCACATGCTACACTTGTGCTCGCTCCACCAGGAGGAATTGCCCGATCACTACAATCAAAACAGCCCCTTGAGTTCAGCAAGAGCTGAATCAACCTCTGCTGCTCTGGAAGCTTATCTGTAAGCATCCTTTAAATACCTGCAATACCGGCAGCCTTGGGGTAACAATCAACTTATTTTAAAAATTGCTTGTACCCTTCTACAATATTTCCCCAAAGCCAGCGATTAATTTACAATGGTGTCAGCTTAATCAGAGCCTTTTCCTTGGTTCTTCTCACTGGAATCCTCTATTTACATGCAGGATGTTTTGTGAGTGCAGGTGTATAAATAGAATAGCTTGAATTAATTGCAGTGTTGCCCCCAGCAGGTCTCTGATCAGTGACTGTTGTGCACCTGCAGCAGGAAAATACCCGGAGAGATAATGAACAGAATTTTAATCACATATTATGCTGTTTAAAAACACTTTCTTTACCTCCAAGCTGTTTGTAAAAGGGTGTTACCAATTAAGCACGAACAGCCTGGGGAGTGATATTACAGTTCACACAATTCGGTTACAGTGACTAAGTGAATAAAAGAAGCTCGGTATCGGCCGGTATTTTTCTTGAATGGCTAACATAACAACAGGACATGTTTTTCATGAGCCCTTGCAAGTGGAAGGGAGCTGGGGTGGTTTAAAATCCTCTTGCTGCATTGTAATATGATATCCTTGCATAGCCCAAAATGATTCACAGTTGAATACAGAACCTAAAATTAAAACAATCAGCATGCAGGGAAAACAAAACCAAGAGGCACATTAGTGGCAAAATGCTCCCAGAAAAACAATTGAGAAATTTCAGTCCTGCTTCTTCATATATTCAGAAAGACAGCTTGTGCCACTGGACACATGTAACCTGAAAGAGACATGTCAAGGGAAAAACAACACTCCAGCTTTTAAGGCATTTCTTCTAAAATACCACCCTACTTCCATCAACACTCGTTCCTAACAGCATCAAGTACATGGGCAGAATGACAAAATTTGAGCACATGCTAAAGGTCTTTACTGAAAATAAGGAGAAAAGAACGTGCTGTAGCCTCTGGCCATATGAAACAGAGATCCAAGCTCCATGCATCCTGCCAATTTTGTGGTTCGGTTAGAAATCTCAGTGCACCCAGAGAAGAGTAAGCCCCCAGCATCCCGTTTTACTCCTTCTGTGCCATAAAATGAGTACCTTACGTAGTGCTCTCCTGCCTGGCTAAACCACAGACCAAAGTACAAAATTAAATGCGTGGTGCTTCCCTAGCTTTCTTGCACCCTTTAAAGAGACGAGTGCTATCTGTAAAAGCTACCTTTGGGAAGATGCTTAGCAAAAAGCCTGAAGGAGGATGAAACATACAAGGCTCCTATTAATAAACCACTACCACCAAGTATCAAAAATAGGCATAGAGAGGCCTCATCTAGGCTAAGCAGTGCTAGAAGTTTCAGGCTAACAAGTACTTCCTCGGGTTTTGAAAACTTCCACAAGCAAAAACAAAGCATGCAACAAGTGCTTTTAAAAACTGCACTATTTTGAAAGTGGAATTGGCATAGGACGTAGCAATAAAGGGGACAAAAAAAAACAAGCCTTTACAGCCAACTGCCACACCTCAGAGAAGCGAAGACCTTTGGCGAAGAGTCAGATCAGCACAGACTCAAGCTAAGAATTTAATAGCAAGCACACAAACATGATCTATCTGAAAAGAGCCAACACAGCTTCTGGGGGGGGGGTGTGTGAATCCTGCCTTACAAACCTCAGCGATTTCTGAATCAGCAACAAGCACGTGCGTAAAGATGATCTGGTTGACATGGTCTGCTTGGGCATTTGAAAGCTCATCAGAGAATGCTTCTAAGGAAACAAACTAGTAGCAGAGTATGATGAAAGATCCTTTCTACGATAAATGCTGCAGAAATTGATCATTTTCTTCCACCCTCTACTTTTTAAACAACAGGACAACAGCAGAGTGCTGTCTGGGGCTGTGCCGTTAAACCTAGGGGAAAGGGAAAGAGCAATTAGGAAAGGAGGTTTAATGATCACTGGAAATCAGTAGGTGTACAGATGATTCCAACAGCTCAGCTACATACAGAATGACCTCATGAAACTTGATGGCTGTGTAATAAAAGGCCAAAGGACAATAAATGGGGAAAAATAAAGAGAGATGTCGGGGGGGGGAGTCTGATGTTCACAGATGAAACGATAAACTTCAAACCGACATTCAGAAGAGATCTCTCTATATTACGACACACAGTCCGGGCTGCTGCAACTGCTTCCAAGTAAATCCTGTTTGTTTGTTTTATTTTCCTACAAGTTTTAGATTGTTATTTCAAAGCCAACCTAAAACAAAAGAACTCCCTGACTGCTGCATACCACATCCTTAAGAGTCCAAAGAATGTGCAACTCAGCTATTTACACATTTATTATCCTGATGTAACATGGACATTCATGTTTCATTGCTTTCCAGTTACCAGTGAATGTAATTATTAAAAAAATTGTACAATTTTAGCCTGCAAATACCTTGACTAAAAAACATTAAGAAAATATTACAAACACAGAAGCAATAAGCTAAAACTGTTGTCATGCTAGACAAGAAGCACAGCATTAATACTACAGACAGCTTCCTATCTTTATTTAGGAAAACAGGTATCAGGGAACATGGCTTTCCCATATTAATCTTTTGTAATGGGATTCAAAGAAAAATTCAGAAGTTTGAAAATGACAGATTTATTCCCTAGACCCTAAAGTCTTAAACCCCTCAATTACCTCCTGTCTTCACTGCAAAGGGCACACTGAGATCCCAGGCTTTTAACACAACACCAGACAGAATATCTTTATAGCAAAATCCTCGCCTGGATTCAAAGAGAAGAACAACAGTGACAAGACAAATGAAAGCAACATGACTAGGAAAAATTCAGTTGGGGCATGGGAATGTGAGGAGGAATCCAGCTGTAACATACACCCTGCTGCTGAGCTCTCTCCCTCGCCTTGGGAGAAAACAGCCGATGGCTGTTTCCACTGTTCAGCTAAGAGGACAGAGGTGTGCTAGCACTCAACCAGGAGGAGCACATGTACTGCAAGAGAACCTCAGTACAACGTAATCTAAAAAGCATAAAAAAAAAAAATCTAGCCACTGATGCACTACAGGAAAATTCTCCTCACACTGTTCTGTGTGGAAAACTACATAAAATTTAAGAGGGACATGGCTCTTAAAGCACCTACTACCAGCTTGTCTCCTACAGTTCAGTAGTTCCATAACCATACCCTAGCTGCTCTTTTCCTGTTTGTTTGTTGTTGAGTTTTTTTATAACATCTTTAACAGCAAGCTTGAGGTTTCTTCATAAAATAATTCAATACAGTATGCTTGTTCTTTTACTAAGCTTAAAGGTAAGAATCTACATGCTGCTGCCAAGCTTGATGCTTGCTTAAGACAAGAGCTTACAGCTAAATCACAGAAAGGCAATTATTATCATTTGCCTTTGAGAAACTAACATACTGAATTCTGTGACAATTCAGGTACTTCAGTTGGTGAGAACAATGCTATGTGAAAATTGGGTGCATTTGTGGGGCACAGTGTGTCTCAAATTCCCACAGAGACAAATAGAAATAGTCTCCATTTTGATGTTACCGTATAACTGGTACGCACATCTCCCACACACAAGCTGAGAGCTCTTGCTGTTCCCTTCCCACCAGCTTTGCAATACTCTGCCGGGGTGTAAGCCAGAAAAAAAATTGGCCTTGTTAGCACACCACACACATATACAGATTGAAGAAACACACCAGAACGTCTCCGAGTAGATTCAGATTCTAAAAGATGAACTAGACAAACGTGTGGCAAACATTCCCAAAAGCATGCATAGCTGCATTACAAGATGTTTTCTATGTCTGGAAGACACATGAAAATATGCAATTCCACTTCCAGCAGGCAGCACTAACCATCAGATCGAGCTCTCACTGTTCAGCCCAAGCACCACATATGTTCAGTGGGAACCAAGTGATGCTGGCTACTATAAGTCTACAAGGATGCGCCCCAAGTGGATGCCAGGTCCCGCACAGGAAGAATGCAAACATACCATCAAGCTTCGCACATCAAAACCTCTCAGCAGGAAATTATGAGGTCCCTGCTATCCTTCAGCAGATTTGCACTCCAAAGAAAGTCAGGGTTTATGCAGCCAAGGCAGACAGACATTGAAACGTTTAAGCAAGTCGCTTTGGCTTCTGCGTGTGTATTTGTGAAAGCCTCTTCCTCACCACAACAGAGCTCCTGACAAGACCTTTTTCACAACTTGCCATTCACTGCGTTGGAGGTGGCCAAGCAGAAAATTCAGTCTAGTCCTTCGTGTGGGCCTGTGGTTCTCACTCTACTTTGGCGGAGAGAAATAGTTCACCTCAGAACTACTGTTTTACAAAAGATTGCAGTCCTTGATATACTTCAGAGGAGGAAAACTGCTTTGTTTTTCACTTAATACAGAACACTCAAATTTTATCTCTTTGAAGATGTGTGTTCACATGGCACATTAGTGGGAAGAAGCTGCAGACATTTGAGCATCCCCGCCTTAGGCAAAGTTAAAACAAAAGGAAATAGATACCAAATTCTTTTGAAAACATTTCTCTTTTCAAGGTATTTAAGTGATCTTTGCTAGAGTTTGCACTTTTTTAATATCTTGTCCAAAAGAAATATGAACCAGCAGATTATGTACTGCAGGAATCCACAGACAAATCCATTTCCCAGACTCCAGTTTCATTTGCTTGAAGATTACTAGCAAAATAATAAACCATCCCTCTAGAATACAAACACTTTTCATTACCTACTAAAACACATCTTGTTTATTTATTCCAAATATTTTCCCCAAACTGTCCACAATTTATAAAGAAAAAAACATAAAAAGATGAGGACCAATTTATTCTTAAGCAAAGAATGTTGATTATTGCAAAAAAGTGGAAAAAACATTTCTGCTACGGTAACCAATTCACTGCCTGGAGTAGAAAGCTACCCAACAACCTGGACCTCTCAACAAAAATTATTAAATACTGCATTAAGAACGTAACACTTGGAATTATCAAATACTGCTGATATTTGTGTGCTGCTTGGGGGACAACATTGACAGCTAGAGGAATGGTGCCCAGGTACAAACACATACCACTCAAAGTTTGGTTTAGGTATTTGTCCAGCTACGTAGCTTTTTCAAAAGCTTACATCACAGTCTTTATAGTCAAGGCTGGTAATGTCTACCTTATTATTTACATGTTATATTTTGATTTGCTGAAGGGCACATACATACACCTATCTCTGTGAAATGTCAGCTGGAAATCACATGAACTGTCAACACGTTCCTCACCATAATACTTAAAAATAAATTATGGAAAAACAAACAAACAAACATCCAAACAACAAAATACAAACAACAAAATTACTGAAGTAGCATCTTAACATTCTGCCCAGTGATGCACCAAAGGATGGAGAAATGTTGTTCTTCCAGTTTTCCCCACTGGGACAGTTTAAAACAGAAAATATATTGTACTTGCCTGCAGCCACAGAGGCTTCTCTCCTTCCTTCAGCATTGCCACCTGACTTCTGAACGAAGCAATGCAAAACCGTCAGTACTCACACACCTAGTATCAGTACGTACACCTTAATGTACATCTTCAGACAAACATAGGGTGTAGATATTTTTGCTTCCATGACAGGTTTAGGAAAATACACTTCTCGAGGCACCCAACTTCATATATCATACACAGCCAGGAGAAGTCTGTTGACGGAAACAAAAATTCATCCTTTTCTTGCTAGTGATGACCACCAAAATGTCTCCTAGGTCCACCCTCAAGAAAGGAAGTTAATACTTTTTCTGTTCAAAATGCTTAACGCTGAAGACACCCCTTGGCGCATGGATTTCCTACGGTGCTAGACACATGAGGGGACGGGGAAAGAAACTGATCTCTACAGTCTCAGATTGCCCTCTACGTCTTTTTCACCTGAGTATGTAGCCTGGGGAAATCCCAGAAAGCATGGCCAGAGCTAATTTAGGTGTCTTTATGTCTGTGGAATCCCCAAGTTTATGGATGCCTGCCCTACACCACACAACTTGGAGCTAATTAAACCAAAATAAGAACAGTCAATAAAGTGTCAGCAATTGTTTCTTCCCTTACCAGAACGCAGAAGCACATAAAATGATATTATGGTTACGTGACCACTTACAGATTTAGAGTTGCTATTTGCACAAAAGTGAAGACTGGAGGTAGGTGAAAGAGGTTTTGTATTCCTGAAGAGAAATCGAGTTGCTAAGAGTGTGGAAAAACGCTAATCAAGAAACAGACATATGTGGCAAGATATAACAAGATATGCAGAAAAGTTAGACATGTCAGAGGTGGAAGAGTCCAGGATTACCAGCACCTAGCACTGATGCTACCATCTAGAACAATTCTAAAACTAAACCACATCATCTCCTCGAATTTTCTGCAAAATACTGCTTTGTGAGTAAGAAGCAATTCAAGCCCACTCATTTCCATGGCTGGATGTGATGAGTTTCAAATCATGCCAGAAGCAGAAAGAACTACCAGATCTCAACATCATCAGCACATAACTGTCAGAAAGTCAGTGTTCCAACAGGAGTGGAAGTTGCCTTTGTCTCCTCTTCTTTCATTAGTCTGAGAAAACATCACACTGAATTGTTGAGGAAATAAGAAAGTCAGAGGGGAAAAAACTGGTCTCAATCCTGCTGTTAGGTTTAGGGTCAGAAATGGGTCATCATCCCCCTCCCACTAAGGCACTGGTTTGAAAGACTCCAAAGGAAGGTGTGGAGAAGGAGGAGGGAAACACACAAAGAAATAAGAGAAATCAAAATAAAATTTTTTTTTTTTTAAATCTATTTTCCTAGGCCAGAAGGGCCACCACAAAATGTCCTTAAGGCTGTTTCAGTTTGCTTGGTTTACCCAATCTTGAATTACAGAGACACGTGCGAGCTTCAAAAATTGCAGCTCAGAGAAACCTTCCAACAGCAATATGAATCTAAATCCTATCTATACATTAAAGGCTAATAAAAAGGGTAAAGAGGATAAAAGCTCTAAGATATTCCTGCCATGGGTTTTCTTGCACATTCTCCAATTCTTACTCATTCTGGTTGACTGTCAGCCACATGACTCAAGCAGTTGGCCCCTAGTCCCAGCAAGTGCTAAGAGCACAGAAGTAGGTTGATATGAAATATAAATAATTGCATTTTTTTCCCATAACATCACAGGAAAAACAACACAAAAAAAAAAATCTATCACGGACTAATCTCTGGGGCAGATCTAGCAGGGCACAAAAATCAGAAGTAGCTCTAATACACTTACCGGGAGTTGGCTCTTTCTGGCCTCTGAGGAAGTTAGCTGGTAAATTCACTGGTAACTGGGCACCCAGTTGCCTTCACTGCCTTTCAGCATTTCAGGCTAGAAATGAGCAGGCTGACTCCATATTTTTAACGCCACCTAAAAAGCCACAAGTGTTTGAAACCGCTATCCCTCAATCCATCCCAGGCTATAAGACACTGGACCACCCGGCAAACAGGGAGCATCACACACTCCCCACCACCATCCTTCCACTGAAGCAGTTTAATACACTTGCTACTGCAGGCCGCACCTTTCCCCCTTCTCTCCTCAGGGAAGGTATATCCCATGCCAAATGTGAAACTAACTTATGAGCAAATATGGGAAAGGCAGGGAGAGTAAAAATATGTCACTCTCCTGCAAGACTCTTAGATGTATTACGGGAAGATCACTTCCTACACCCCTTCAAGAACAAACAGATTCAAGTCCTCTTGGCATCCTCCCTCTGAAAGAGTATCCCTGTAATGCTCACAATTAGATTCATACAGAGAAAGTACTCTCAAAGAGATTTCAACCCACGGGTTATCATTTAACTACCGAGTGTCTTCCCTGCAGCCACAGCAGAGACCACAACGCCTGCGCTGGGTACAGAGCCACTCTAGCACAACAACCAGAGAGAAGATTTGAAGGGAGAGTCGAACTGCCAGGTCAAATCTTAGATACCGGATGAAGGAAGGCCTGCCTTTGTGTACAGAAGAAAAGCCTTCAGATCATATGGACACACACATGAAAACCCAGAACCAGTGACTTTGTTTAAAGATGTTGTATTTAACATTATAGACATGTAATTGCTTTGGGATTTAGCATTTTCTGCATGTCCGGTCACTGAAATACATTAAAATAATTAGGTTACCACGAAATGCAGTGTCCTGCAGTTTAATTCCTTCCATTATATTTCAGTGGGATCACTTGCAATACCAAAATCCAAATCAATACTTAAAAATAAAAGCAACATTCTCTCCCTCACTTTTAATGTTTCGTTTTAGTGGCCTGCTTAGGAGCACATCAATCAAAGAGGACAGACAAAGACCTCCTATTGACCCCTGCACCAAAATACTGATTTTCCTTGAGGTTTGTAAGAGGAATACAGTTTAATTAGACCTGAGAGCTTTACTGATAAACATTTGTACACATAAAAACACATCCAGCAGACAGAGGTGTTTCTGAGCTCTCACCTCCTAAGCAAAGGATCGGAGAAGTATCACAGAAGGATCAGTGCCAAAGAGAGGCAGGTTAAAGTTATTGGTGTTCAGGACACTCCCTGGAAACATTTGAAAGCAAACTGCTCTGCAACTGTCCCAAGCCCAGAGTTTGTAGAAATGAAATGAGCTCCCCCTTCTGATTCATTTTCTGCTTTCTCTGATGAAGGGGCACTCAGCAAGGTACCTCCCACATCAGGAGCAAAGCCCAGCTTTGTCACACACTGTTCCGCTCCCACCTGCATTTGCACAGAAGAAATACGTCAGGGCTCCTGCCCCTGCTCCAAAGGCCAGCAATGCTGTCCTAAGCTACAGAAAAAACAGCCCCGGGAGTGATGCTGGAACCCAGGACACCACCCCTTTCTCAGAGGGATGGAAACACATCCTGACTGAAAGGCTGACTAGTCTCCCTCATGATCCTCCTAGGCAAAAAAAAAAAAAAAAAAAAATCCAAAACCAATGGATATTTTACACATCAAATGGACTCATTTCAGAGGCCAAAGAGCCATCATTCCATTACAAAGCAGCTTGTTGCTGGACTCTATTCTTGCATTTCCTGGACAAGGCTGTAAATATCCTGGCCCTCCAGAGGAAAGCCTTAACAAAGATGGTTCTAGTTTTCTCGTATATTTGTGGAATGTTGTTTTTTTCCCTTATCATAGTCTACTTATACAACTAAGCAGTCAGAGAGAGCTCAAGGGCTCTGAATATTAAGTAGAGGGAGGCCTCTCCTGGTTACATCAGGTAAGGCACCCAAACCCTGAAGCACAGAGACAGGAAAGATCCCCGTCTTAACCATCCTCCCCTGACTGCTTTAGCAATTCCCTGCCCTGGGGCAGAGACAACTGATAGCTACATGATAGGGGCAGTGCCAAAGGCACACGCCCAATGTGGACATCAGGAAAGCAGGAGCTGAAATGGAAGTCATTTACAGTTCTCCTGGTGTTACTCAGTACTAAACCTTGCGGTTAGGGAACACTCACGCCGGACACAAGCCCCTTCATATCCATGTCAGTCCCCGGTAAGCAGAGGCCACGGAAACCCCACAGTAAAAGGCACGCATAGACGCCAGAAGACCATGCATCCTAGATCCAGGCTTTGAAACACAAAAGCAGTTACAAACTGCTGCCGCCTCAGGTTGTTCAATCCGAAGAAGAGCTCAAGTCTTGTTGAGAAAACTCACAGTAAGCTGTTTCCCATCCCGATGTCAACTAGAGTTTATTTTGTGCACGCTTCGCTGAAAAAACACAGCTTTTCTTAAACATCAGTGCTATAGAAGTTACAGGATGCTTTTGAGGAACTTGGAATTTTTCCACCCCTGTCATTCTGGAAAGCAGAAATTAAAATCCTGCATTAATTTAGAGATGACCTAATACAAAAAAAAAAAAAAAAACAACCCAAACACACACAAACAAACCACAACCACCACCATTTTTTAATTTCCAATTTGCTTCTGTCAAAGAAAATAAAACACAACCCTGGGCTCAAGCCCCTTCATTTCAGATCCCGAGAAACATACATATATCCTGAATCCTTACTGCAAAGAACACGTGGCACTGTACGCTTCTATCTGCCTTTCAAAGTTTCTAGCTCCCTGATTATTATCCCACTTCATTCTTACCAAAAAGAGCCCAAATGCAACTCTCTGATGTGTTCCTTTTTTGTGGAAAAATGCTAAGTATTTTATATTTACTTAGTCCTATCAATTTTCACTTGACTTCAGATGCAACACTATGACCAGAAAAAATTTTAAGACTGCTTCACAAAACGCCCAAAAGAGGAAGTAAATGCACTGCCTCCAGCCCACCCAAATTCATTTTCTACACCACACACTGAACTTATTTTTACCATTTGTAAATCAAGTCCTACCAGTGCTACCATCTACACCCCTTAACTGATAATGCTATTTAACTAAGCAAGAGGCATGCAGAAGGTGAAGGCAAGAGATACAAAGGAAACCCACGTTACCACGCTACGCATTTGAGGGAAAATATTTCCCTACTGATCAGAAGCAGCTTTGCAATACGGTGTAATACCGAGCTACACCGAAACTAATTTTGCAAATGTAAGTCAAAGTGAGCCTTCTTCCCACACATGAAGACAACGATTTAGTTCTTGAGCAAACCCTGACCAACACATTTAAGCAAAGACTACAAAAACATAGAAGCATCGTAAAAATGACCACATGCCCTGTGCTCACCTCGACTTCTGCTCTGAATCACCTACTAAGTTCTGCCCTCATGATTTCGTTGCTACACCACAGGAACTATGGTTGGAAGTACTTTTTTATGGCTAATAGGACACTTCCCACTTAGTAATCTTTGTGCAAGGCTTTACATTTCCAATAAATTGCAGATTTTCTTTGATCATTCTGTTGTTATACAGCTGCAGCAGTAGAAGGCATGGCAGTAAAAGCTTCCCAACTAATACAGCATGTTTCTGAATGCTGACAGGCGAACCCTAAAAATAAAATGGTAATTAAGGAAGTCTACAGCAAACACAGCATAATACCCAGTGGCAGACAATTGAGCTGAAATGCAGCAGAACCACCGTTGGGCTTATTTTAGTGCTTTTTAGCAACTGGAACCTGAAACTGTTTTTCTACCACACCAACAATATACACAATTCCTTAGGGCTCAGGGGGTTTGTCAGTAGAGCACAGCAGAAGCACTCTGGCTGTGGAAACCCTTTTACTATAAATACCAGCCACTTGCAGATACTTCCAAAACCATTAAACACCAGTTGGTTTCTCAAAGAGAACACTAAAAGTCACTTACCACCTAACTCCTCTGTGTTTTTGTCCAAATAACCCCTCACTGTGCGAACATTACCTGAGCCATATTTCCCAGCTCAGACTGAAAAGACTCTCACATGGTCTCCTCCACCGGTGGAGATGATTGTAGGTTCAATAGCCCTGCCAACACTTTTGTATGGGCTGACAGTGTCATGGCGGTGGGG
>JANHFX010018508.1:0-29745 GCA_027560015.1 Chloroceryle amazona | reverse complement strand
CATCGTCCATGGAGGGTGCAACAGGTCAGCCTGAAGCAGCTGCTCCCTGCATCTGTGTGGTCAGGGTGGTTCAGGGCACACACAACACTGCTGCCTGTGGTTGGTTTCCACCCAAGTGGCTCTATTATGTTTTCAGCGAATTTGAACCCAGTCTCACAAATGTTTGAACAGAGGCTGTTTAGCAGCAGCATGTTACCCAACTGCCTCTGTGAGCCAGCCTTGTCACTTGGATTTTTTGTTAGCTGGCCATGGGATCTGTAGGAGCTGCTCTTGGCATTATGCATGAATTAATGACTGTTAACTAACAGGTAAAATTGCGAGGCTGCAGCTGTATTGTTTAATTAGGAGCTCTGTGCGCTGCTCCCTGTATCATTCCTGTGGGTGAATCACTAGTGGGCTGTCATTCAAGCTGGAGCTGGAGCCACTAACTGCATTATGGCAGGGAATGAAATGAGACGTGAGTCTGGATTAGAGGGTGCCTGAAAAGCTTATTCACATGGGCCCTGCCTAGTGCCTTCACATCTCCTCCCACGCAGTTCCTCATCCTGTTTGCAGTCACTTTCCATCATCTCTTGTAAGTAGATGTGAAAAGATGTGTGCTTCTTCAGTAACTGCCCTTTTCTCCCTCCCACCTCCTGCCATCCTGGTGGTATGGGGAGACAGCAGCCAGTCCCAGATCACCCTCTGGATTCAAACACCATGAGATGAAGCAGTCCCCGGTGGCAATGATCTCCCCAGCCCTTTGCAGGAAGATGGGGACAGCTTTGTGCACATTGCCATTAGAGCAGCAGTTCCCTTTCCAGCAGGGGCCAGTGAGTCTCTCCTTTGCCTCCTGAGAGCTGTTGCCATCATGCTCCTGACAGACCAGTGGGTTCAGCATTGGCAATGTGAAGTCTTTACCACTCAGTTAGTTTCAGCTGGCATTTTATTTTTCTATAGGTAGCTGAATCCTGCAGTTATAGCTGTGCTTGTTGCCCCAGAGTGGTTACAGCACCCTTGAGCCTGTGTCCAGCTTCTCCTAGCTTCACCTAGCAGCTTGGTGAAGCTAAGCCATGCTCCTCTTCATGGGGCTTTGGAAGATGAACCCCCTTCCTTGGACACCACCTTTGAACCCTCGATACTGCTATTGTGTTACAAAGACACTGTGCAGACAGCCTGGGCTGGGGCAAGGGCTGTGTGCTGCTGTGCTTTCCTCTCCTGGGGTGCTGCTGCACTGCAGATGCTTTAGCTTAACCCTCTCTACAGCAGAGCCTTGACCCTGTATCCCTGGATGAGCCACTGGCTTCCTGTGGGAGCTCCTATTTGGGGTATACAGGATGGGGAATGAGTGCACCACCTGAGCTGGAGTCTGGGTTCAGGAGAAGTCTCTGAGACAACCCTTGTCGCCTGCCTTCCCCTTTCTCTTGTACACTGGCCATGCTGCTTGTTGGACTCAGCTATGGAGGGGTTAGTCTTTTCCTTGCTTATTTGTTAATGATTCTTTCTTGCTTGGAGAGTGTCTCTTGTGTTCTTGAATAGGCTTCTGGTAACCCATTGTCCTTTTCTGTGCTCCAAGGGCTTCTACCCAGCTCTGTGACCCCAACTTCCTCTGCCCCAGTCCCGAGGTGCCCCCTGCCCAGGACTCTGCTGAGGACCTCTTGCTGAGATGTGAAGGCTCAGCTATTACTAACTGTGCTGGTTTAGATAACCAATGGCAGCTAAAATAAATGAGAGATGCAGTGAGGTGCTATGTTAATGCACTTCCCTACTCAGGCTTTTAAAGAAAAAAAAACAACCCAAAACAAACCTGGTGTTTTGTGAATCATTGATAAGTTCAGCTTCACTCAGGGTCACTTATGCAAAAACCTAATATTGATTTTTCATCTTTGCTTAGAGTAGCTTCCCACGCATCTGTTCAGGATGCAATAGGGACTCACTTATCAGCATATGACTCACCTTCCCCTCTAAATCTTTATTTTTCTCAAGGATAGAGAAGCAGCCAACCAGCTCACAGGATGCTTGACTTTTATACCACAGGATCAGAGGTCACCACTGTGCTACAAGCTGAGGCTCTAGACATATTTTCCATGTTTGCTTTGTTCCCATTAAGCAGGAATATCTTTAACAAGTAAGATAGCTCAGAGTCCTTTAGAGAGTCATTAAATGTTCATTAGGGAAACAGTTCTGCTAACCCTTCAGATTCTTACTGATGTCCTTCCAGGTCTCTGACCTAATTCTGGACTTCTCCCAAGGGTTACATTGCTATCTGGAAAGAAACCAAAATAGAGATAATACAATTGTGGAATCCCTCCTTGACTGCACACATAGAATTCTCTTTTTAACACACCCATTCATTTCTCAAAGTCTCTGAAGCTGAAACAGATACCTAAATCTAAGCCCTGCTGAATGGCCCATCAGAAAAATCAATTCACAGGCAAAATGAAGCAGAGGAGGTAAATATGGTACCTTTCTCTGGACAGTGTGCTTCCTCCGTCCATTCAGAACAAGAGGACAGAACATTCATGTCCCTGCCCGAGATTTCCAAGTTGTCTGCCATATCCCAGAGGCTTTGGCTTTCTGCAGGAGAGGTCTGCACAGGCAGGCTGTTACCGCAGCCCATGGGTACTGTGTTAGCACTGCAGGATGCTTCTGAAAGCCCTTTTCCCTCTGGGAGAATTCACTGTGAAAGAGGGGGTGCAAACTGAAAGACCCAGACCTATGTCAGCCTTGCAAAATGGAGATGTCAAAGTGCTTCAACAGCAGAGAGATGGATATCAACAGAAATGCTGAAGGAATTAGTAAGATATGTTTCGGGAGAGATAAACTCTGTGGGTAGAGTTAGCCTCATTTTTCAATGAGATGAAAATGTTCCATAGGTTTGTACATAACATTAAAGGAGTCTATGGGCTGACATGCCATCACATTCTTGATGTTTCTAAACATTACTCCTATGCAAATCCCAAATGAGCATAGAAAAAGCCCCCAGCTCTGCCCCATACAAGAGAACTGTGGGGGTCAGCCTCTAATTTAAAGCAGGTCAGTTTATAGTGCAGGCTCTTAAGAGCTGTTGAGCTCTTATGAGCTGGAATTGCAACTCAACCTCCTTCATCTTCTGCAGAGGTTATTTGTCATCAGACGTGCAGCAGCATGGAGCCAGTGGTTTTCCTCATGCTTAGTAATGCCTCCCACTGCTCTGGAGGGACATTCAGTTCTGCATGGGGGTTCTGAATGCATAAATCCCATGCGGCTTCCAGAGCCCCTCTGCTCCCAGGGAATTTCCCTCCAACATTCATGTATTCCTCCCAGCTCAGTGCCACAGGTAATCAGTGAGAATAAGCAGAATTGGAAAAAAGGAATGATTGAATTTTATGTCTCCAGAGTGCTTTACCTTTTTTTTGTGTGTGTGTGCTATGTTGTTGAAGTCATTGGTATCTTTATTGCCTTTCCCTACACTTTCCAGTAAAACAAGATCTATTTAGGAAGCAGCTTTAGGATGGCTAACTTGATTTTCCATTTAGACGGTGGTTCTGCATATACTTAGTGGACTGAAATCATATTTGCTTCGTTCTGTGATCCTCCTCTTACCTGCGTGTTAGATATTAACAAAGTCCTTTCTCTCTGTCTCCGTTTTCCCTAGTACATGGGCTGTATTGAAGTGTTGCAGTCAATGAGGTCTCTGGATTTTGGCATGCGAACGCAGGTCACCAGGTAGGTGGTATCAAACTGAAATTCAGCCCAAGAATGAAAAGCCAAGTGCTAATTTCTGTATAAAGCCAAGGGGGTGTGCCAAGCTCTGAGACAATTTTGAATAGGAGTTTGCATGTTTTGGTTTGTTTGTTTGTTTGTTGTTTTTTTTTCCCAAGCAATGATTTAAATTATTTGATCATTACAATAGGCTATTTGCATTGGAGAATGAATAGTTTCAACCACAGACCTAATATTTCTCCCAGTTCTTGCTGTGGATACAGAGAGCCTCCCGCTGCAGCTGCAGCACAGAACAGTCATCCCCTGCGAGCTGGGTGCCAGCAGCAGCCGGGCCATGCTCAGCACTGCCTGCACAGCTCACCCGACTCAGGGTAAAGCCACTGGTGCTGCTGTGGCTGCAGGAGGCCAAGGCAGGGAGCCATGTGCTCGCAGGCCTCCCTGCCATCCTGCTTCACTCCTGACAGAGAAAGTGCCATCCGTCCCTCAGTCTAGCAAGGTTCTCTGATGAATTTTTATCAGACATATGACATTGCATGACCCCATCTGCACCAAGGCCAGGCTTAGCTGGAAGCGGAGTTGCAAGGAGAAGATGTTGAAATACAGCCCCAGGAATGTTTTGTTCCCTGACACAACTGAATGTGGTTTAAATGTGAAATATTTTGTGGTCTTTGGAGAAGTTTCTAACTTTTGCTGCAGATTGCTGCCAGTTGCTGGGTGTAGGTTATTAATATATATGCACCTGTGGGGTTGCTGAAATGTCTTGTCATTTCTACATTTATACTTGTAAGTCTGTCAGTGCAGGAGTGTTTGAGTTTTCAAAACAAGCACCCTCTTTCCAGCTCAGAGTGCTGCGTGATGCTGGTATGTACTCACAGTCCAGCAGCCAGGACTAGTGCTCTGCTGGGCAGCCTCAGTAGCCGCATGGCATCCTAGCAACTCCAAAGGATTTTTGGAGGGGTGTATGGGTGCAGAGTATTTTAGACATATTTCCCTCCTCCCCTCAGCTGTTTTTCTGGCATGGTTCATGCTGAGGATGCCAGGAGTGTGGTTGAGGCTTCCTGCACCTGCTCAACTCTTCCTTCCTGCTGGCAGATGATTTACAGATGCTCTTTTGCTTTCTCAAGTGTTCAAATCAAAGAAATCCTGGAGAAAGGAAAGGAAAATGAGGAGAAATTTCTACCTATTGGCTCCCAGACTTATCAGCTGAAAGGAAAAAAAAAAAGTAAAAACTTGAGTCCTTAAATGCCTATATACCAGACTTGATAGCTGCCCAATTTGTTTTATACTCAAAATCAGTGATTGTTGACATTTACAATCAGCATAAGCACACACTCACCAAATTCCTGAATGTGTATATGAAGAAGTGCCTGTGATTACTTGTATACTTCCCTCGGCCTAGTGGTTTCCTGATCAAAAGGAGCCATGTGGTACACTTAGCCCAAAGCAATCAGCCTGGAGCATTCAGACCAAGCCACTGCCATGGCCCAAGAGCAAGGTTATGTCCTGTTTGCAAGACATGGAGTACATACAGTGCTACATTTACAACATGGAGCTTTGGATGGTTTGTCTGGAAAATAATGAATTACTGTGTGACAACAGTTTGCTGACTTAAATTTGGCCCAAATAGTAAGGTTTTGTTAACAAGAGCTATGTGAAAACTTAATGATTTAAAAAAAAAAAGCCACTTCTGACCTGAACAGGCTCTTTTGTGCATGAGAACTTCAAAACTTAAACTGTTTGCAAACCAAATGCTGAAGTGCTGAGCTCATCATGCAAAATTTAAAGTTCGATGGATTACAAGCTGACTGGAGTGAAGATAACATTGATTATTCCCCTACTGTTGTCCCAGGGGAGTAAGTTTATAGTGCACCAACCAAGGAGTTATTGGAAACTATCCCATTTTAATAATCCCTGTTACTTGTAATGGGGGTAAAAAATATTTTTACTTCAATGGCATTTCACTAAACAAAGAGACATCTTCTGCTTTAAAGTGATGGAGAAAGGGTCTTTAATTATGTCTGCTCCATGCCTTGCTTTATGTGTATTTGCATTCTTTGTCTCTTGATCTCTAAAATTAAAGATATTATTTACCTACCTCACATGAAGGTTGGAAAGATCAATAAACTCATGTTTACCAAAGTGCCAGGAGGATTCAGAAGAGATGAGTGTAGAGAATTTATCTTCTAGTTTCTTGCTGTACTTGCATTTTCAGTTGCTTACCAAGCACAGAGACATTACTGTGGATGTATCCAGACTTTCTTTTCTTCCTAACATATGGTTCAGTTTCTACTTCAGGTCTGTCTGCCTTGTGGAAATGACTGAAGGTTAGAAGCCTTCAGTTGAAGCAGCAAGGTGTTACCAAGGGAAAGGCAGAAAGTGGCCTCTTCAGTGCTATGAATGACCACGGTACAGAGGTGCTGTATCGCCATCAGCCTGGATGATCGCAGCATAGCAAGGGAAGGGCCAGGCACAGAGGTGCTCTGTACCCTTGGCGACTGTGCTGTGAGGACGTGGGCAGAGGGGATTTCACCACAACAGTTTTCTTTTCCAGCTCTCTGCCATTACCTGCATGTGAGCCAACTCACACACTCTTAGATCATCCCTCATATTTTGCAGAAATTTGTGATCCCAAACCTCACATAGATGACAAAAGTAATACCAAGAAATATCAATAAGGGCAACAGGTTCCTCTGCTTGAGATGTTTTGTATTTTTTTTGAATAGTCACCCATAAACATGGTCTTCTTGCTGTTCTCAGTACAAGATGTGTTTGGGTTGTCACCCTTGTGCTGCGGCAGGTTCTGCCTTTGCTGGACCCTGACATGCACTTCCCTTGTCCAGCCCTCCAGCTCTTCTCCTCTTACACATCTCCCACTTCTGTTAAATAAAGTTTATTATTAGTCATTGTATTCAGGCATTTGTAGGAAAAGGGATTCTGTATCTCACATGGGGGCATTGAAAACGGTCAGGCAGTGAAGGGCGAAGGGCATCTGAAACATGTTGCTGGGAAGGGCTGGTGGAAGAAGGCTGACTTTGTTTGCAAGATTAATTTCAACTTTGTTGAGCCACACAATCCCTTTCTGTTAGATAGTGTAGGCAGAACCCTAGATGCTGAAAAGCAAATCTTCAACAGCATGCTTACTTGCTTATGTCAGCCCATCTCTTGTCTTTTATTCTCATTTGGGGGAACAATAAACAAAGGGGCTCCCTGTTACTGCCAGGGTGGTGCTCTCCCATATGTGCACGTGTGGAAGGAGCGCCTGCCATGGGTTTTACTCCAACAGTGAAGACCCAGAGAAAACCTGTAGACTGTACAGGTGAGCTGATCATATGGCTTATGGCTTTTGGCTGCCAAAGAAGGGCTTGTTCTTGTCATTCCCTCCTGCCCCAGTGCTTGCTGAACCCTTGCCAAGTGGCTGCACCCTGTCTGGGTGGCTCGCTGCTAAGCCAGCAGGCAGAGGGAGCAGTGCCCTGGGGAGCTGCACCGGACTTTTTTGGGAGATAGCAAAAATTCCCTGTGCCACTCCTGCCACACTCAGCTGTGTGGCAGCTGTGGCATTGTCTCAGTTCAGTGCATCTCAGCCCAAGAGGTATGGAGCTTCCTACAGCTGTGTGCTCAGGAGCCGTGGTGTCCCAGTCAAAGAGAGTCCTTCTTCCCTGTCCCACCTCCTGGATCCCACAGAAGGGCCTGTAGGGAACTACGTCAGCCTTGACCCTCACTGAACTGGTGCTCAGCAGAATAACCTCTGGGAAATTCCTGTTGCAATGGATGGGCATCTGCTGTCTCCAGGACTGGGACCTCTGCCTCTGCAGTAGCTCTGCTGCTGGTGATAGTCCAGGGGACCGAAGTTCTTCAGAGCAGTATTTTTCAGAATGGTGAAAATTGCTGACCCAAATTTCTCTCATTCACTACAGAAAGTGAAAACTATGTCAATGAAACAACAACCAGTTTATGTAATGAAGTGAGCACTGCAGGACTGACAGACTCCACTTCAAGTGGCGGAAGACGTCTGAGGAGTTGAGGAGCAAGGTTTTCTTTGCCTTAAGCTACAAGAACTATTTAAATGCCTCACAGCTTTCCCAATTTCATTCTGTGACTCCTAGGGTTGAGTAGAGCTGCTGCAGAGTACACAAGTGCAGTTGTCTCATTCAGGGTGATATAAAAGAAAAACAAAAATAACCCTGAAGTGTTTTGCTTTGGAATGAATGACAAGGAGGAGAGAAAGAAGCAGCAGCAACATAATTGGAATAACAAGGCCACGTTTTCTGTACTGTCTCAGATTTGAAAGATACCAAATGAACAAGCAAATGCCAGAACCCATAAGGTTGCACATCCATCCAGGAACAAGGTGATTAACTATGGAAGCTATGCACAGGTATATGCCATCCAGCAGATCTAAAGCATAGACTTTGCCCAAGCAACTGTTTGATAATGAATGGTTCTAAGACTGAATCAGTAGCAGATTTACAGGAAGAAAGCACAGATACCGTAAACCCTATTTCAGTTTATTGTGGATGTATCCAGACTTTCTTTTCTTCCTAACATACGGTGCAGTTTCTACTTCAGGTCTGCCTGCCCTGTGGAAATAACTGAAGGTTAGAAGCCTTCAGCTGAAGCAGCAAGGTGTTACCAAACTGCTGCTTTTCACACCTTTAAAATAATATTTGACAAGGTTTGTTACATCTCCTGGAAAAAAACACCCAGAGGTTTTCCATCAAGAAATATCTGTGAGAAGATTATTACCTCTACTGAAGAGTGGTAATAGAAATTATCAAGTAGAAATGATTTGCCTACTTTTTGGTTCCTGTTTGCTGGGCAGGTGCTTCAGAGTGTGGTGAAGTGGGCAGTCACCACACTGGCTTGTACAAGATCTGGGGGCTCCTGCTGGCAACTTTTCCTACAATAAGTTATTCCACATGCACTGCCCGAAGTGTGCAAGAACTCAGTTGCCACCAAAATAGATTACTTCCCCATTTTTCCAATTTGTTCTGTATCTGGTTTTCTTTCTAGGTAGAGCTAGACTTGAAGGCTCCAAGTAGCCTTAATGTCTTGGCTCTGATTTTAATTTCCTTTAATATTGAATGAGAAGATGAGCTCTCATTTTCCATACTGATTATTTGAATCTGCAAGATCATCCTGCAGGATGCATTTCCTATTTATTTTTTTTATTTATTTTTGGCCTTTCTGCTGGTAACAACTAAATAAACCAGGAGCTAAACAAGAAGGATATTGGGAATTTGCTTCAAAAGCTTCTTTTCAGCTGTGCAGGGGGAAGTGCTTTGTTTTTAAAGGTTAAAAAAGCAATGTTTAAAAGGCTGTGTTTCTGACCCATCTTGTATTGCCCATGATGAGGCTCCTCTTCCCTGCTCTTTTCACTCAGAACATATTAATTACATATTTATTATTTTGTTATGGGTGAGCTCTCCATTCATTTGACAGTCTCAGGTTGAGTTTCTCAGGGTGTTCTCTGACAGGAAGACTCAGTGTAGCATCACTGATCTTTAGTGCTTTAAACACGTAGCCCATCAGCATAACAACACCCAGGGGCTACTGAGTAGGGGGCAGCAGCAATGCTGCTGTTCACTGTCCCTGTGCTGGCTTCACTTGCAGTCTGATCTGCTCCCTGGGCATGTTGCAGGGTCCTGGGGGGACCACAACCCTCACTGGGCCACCTCTGCTTCATGGGACACATCTGTCTGGAGCCTCTTTCCTGTTTGAGGCAATATCGCCCCATTTTTTTTTAGCTGTTCTGAACCAAAACTTTCTCAGGAAATGAAGCCCAGTGGCACTTTCCTCCCATGCATCTGATAGGATCTGAAAACAGACAAACTTTCCTAATTAACTCTTTGGATAATAATCCAATAACATAAGCAAATAAATAAACAAACAAATTCCCTTCCCCTTAAGAACAAAACAAAATCCCATCCCTACCACACAGCCCTTGAAAGCCCAAGTCAGAATTCAGCTGTGAGGCTACAGCCTCAAAATTAAATTAGCCAGTATGGGAACCGAATCCTGAGCAGGTGACGGGGGGATGGTGGCGGACACAGCTCACCCCAGCAGTGCTGCGGCAGAGAGCAAGGGCAGCTGGAGAGGCTGGGGATGCTGCTTAGACTGGAATGTCAGGGAAAGGTTAGGGAAATTTGCTAAGCACATCCCAGCCCAGTAAGTCACCATTTATCCGTTGACTTCAAAACAATATTAGTCAGGGAAAGCCTGTGACTGCCAGCAAAAGGGGATTTTTTTCCCAGCTAGTTTGCTAACCATGATCAGGACAGACAAGTGTTCCACTGTCAGTCACCTGCCTGTGCATATATCAGCATTTTCTTTGTTCAAGTGTGGAAAATAGGCATAGTGCGCTACTATGCTATATTAATTGTGTGATTTACTTGTCTTTGCTGTAGAGCAATAAACATTGTGAGTGCTTTATGCCTTACCCTTCCACTTCCCTAACTGAGGGGTGCCTGTAGAGACTACTGGGAGGCTAAAAGGACGTCTAGTTTGGGAGATATTTGCCAGAGACAGAAAAATATGAACTGAGACCTCAGATTTAAAAAAGAACTGGAGAAGCCAATAACACCTCCATTTCCTCCCCCTAACTTTTGTTTGTTTGTTTGTTTGTTTTTGGTTTTTTTTTGTTGTGGTTTTTTTGTTTTGTTTTGTTTTGTTTTTGTTTTTTAAAAAAAAAAGAAAAAAGGAGAAACCTGGAACACCAGGAAGGCAATCAAGGCACCCAGTTGAGCTCACTCAGTACATCCCTAGTTTTCTAAATAAGAAGGATTAAGGAAGGGAGGATCATTTCTCTGCCAGGCAAGGGACCTATTGACTGTACTGAGAAAAAGGATTTGAAGGCATTAGGTTGTTTGAGTTTTTTGTGGGTAGTTGATTTTTTTGTTCCTTTGGGTTTTTTTTATAAACAAATTTTCATTGGGTGAAACTGATATGGTTTGTGAAGAAAAAGAATCAATCCAAGGCAGGCTGCTGAATCACTGTATTTTGTTAATAGCTTGGGGGTTTTTTAACAGTGGGAGGAAAGAAGAAATTAAAACAACTATAAAAAGACCTTCCATAAGAGTTAAGTATTTATAAGTGGGACAGTAACAATAAATTACAGAGTTGCTGACCCTGTTACAGATGATTCAGGTGAAATGATCCAATGGTTTGCACTGTATTTTTCTGTTTTCAGGGAAGCAATAAGCCGATTGTGTGAAGCTGTATCAGGTACAAATGGAGCTATAAAAAAGCGGAAGGTAAATACTCTTCTAGCTGAACAATTAATTTTCTATATTTGCTTTTGATAAGCTGGACACATGATTCCCTAACAGGGCTCAATCCATGCTGGAGTTAGTGCACATGGATCCGTCTGAATTCAGTATAACATGAAAGTGCTTGTGGCAAGGTGTTTAGCCTGCTTGATTTGGGGCTGAGGCCATTCCCTACCTTATTTTCTTCAGGATTAATACTTTGCCCAGAATTCCTGCTCCTCCCAGCCTTTGCAGTGCTTGGTGCTTTAGAAGTTTTAGGTTCTGGCTGGTGAAATGTTAAAATGTCAGAGGTTTGTTTTGGGGAGTTTTGATTGCAAAAGGGCACTGGAGGACTACCTGATCTTATTTATACATATATAAAAAATTATACACAACTAAAATGTCAGTCTTTAATGGGCTGATCACTTATTAAAAAACTCGGATGCAATGAGGGATAAGATCACTGATTGCTGCTGGGTTGTGTCTGGTGAAACTTACTGATTCCATTCTGTGACTGTGGGGCTCAGGAGGAATGAACTTTCTCCTGAAAAATGAATACATGAGACAATTTCTTGATTTACTCAGAAGTGCTTCAATCTCAGGAAACACAGCAGAGTTCAGCTCAAATTACACGTTCTGAATTACTGAGTCAGATATAACATTTGCTTACTGTAATTTTGCTTTAAAACTTTTTCCCCATTATTGATACAAACCCCATGTCTACAAGTATTCATGTATTCAAAGCAGATATTTGTTAGAGGATCTATTTGCATTTGATCATGCCATTATCCTTGCTCCATTGAAATTCTCAATAAGATATCATAAAAATCTACTTGATTTTGATATGTTTCTGCCTCTGACAGACTCAGCTGACAGCCTCCTTCTTTTGTTTCTTTGTTCAAAGCCTCCAGTGAAGTTTCTGTCTTCTGTACTTGGCAAAAGTAACCTTCAGTTTTCTGGTGTGAATGTAAAGCTGACCATTTCAACAAGCAGCCTCACTTTGATTAATGTTGACACACAGCAGGTAGGATACATGTGAATCAGTTTCCTTTTATCCATGCTACTTTATTCTCCTCCTTTTGTGGCTTCTGAAGAAAAGGCTGGGTGCTTTGAAGGGAAAACAGCACCCTTTAGTCTTCTTGTGCATGCCTGGTAAAGCTGAATTACATAATGCCTCTGAATTTAAAACTGAGAGTGCTTTGGAGGAATTGGACATGAAGCACATGCTCTTTTTTGTTTATGATGGTGTCTTCTACAGGGAGGGATCCTTAATCACTTGGCAACCTGTTTTTCTGTGTGAGTCTCTGTCTTTACAGTGCCTAAAAAACAAGGCACTAGTCTTGACTGGAGTTTCTGACAGGTCCTGGGGGTGTGTGTGGGGGAATCAATATAAATAATGAGTCAGATCTTGGCTTTGGTGTTGTTCAAAGCTATTTTACAGCTGGATAATACATATGCATAATCAGTTACACTATGCACAGTCTCTGGGCTCTGAGATGTGTTCCGGAGAGCCTGGATGTGCCCTAGAACTGGGGTGTTCTCCCTTCTTGGCAGATGAGATGAGGAGCTTTGTCCCACCCACCTAATTCCTCTGTCAGCTGTTGGCTTCATCTCCCAGCACAGTCTCACCCACAGCCAGCAGCGGGTTTCAGTCCAAGCTGGAGTGGAACATCAGGGAGGTAGTTTTGGCTCACTGGCTCTGAGGAATCGCAGCACTGAGCTGATGCTGTGCTGAGCATCAGGCAGCTCTTGGGTATTTGCCTGCAGCACAGAGGTGTCCTGTTCCTCGGGTCTCTGTGCTAGGAGGGTAAGGGTTTATGGCACCAGGTTTCCCTTCCTTTCAGGTACAGCAGCAAAGGGTTTCCCTACAGTTGGTGAAACTCTCCGGGATGGAAACTAAAGTATGGCCTTTTTAACCTGTTCCTGTTTGTAACAGGACTGAAAGCTGGCTGGACAGATCTCCTTTCACACGCACTGATGTGCATGATCACTGCACACAGGGGCATACAGTGCAGTGTCTTGACATTCTTTCCAGGCCTTTTATTACTAGATCTTTGCAAATGGAAAATCCTATTTATTCTGTTCTGACACTGCCACCATATTTGATTGTGTTCACACCTGCATGATCTATTGCACTTGATTTTATAATAAAGAACATTTTTTTTCCAGAGATGAGGTAGTTTGAAATCAAGAAAAGTTGATGCTCGATCTGACTAGTGTAATTTCTACCTGGTAGCAAGTTGGCGCTATTGGTGAGAGAGAATATGATCAGAGTATCAGTGGAGCCTGTTTGTAAAAACACCACTATTATATACCAGGCATTTAAATAAAATTATTTGTAATTTTAATTAATTTTAATTAAATTAATATCTCAAGGCTTTGTAATGCATGCAGTGTCTCCAGTTATTTCCCCTTTTGAAATCTCAGCTTCATACTGACCAGGTTAGAAGTTAGTTGTTGAATTAATTCTGAAAACCTGTTAAGGAAGATTACTCCAGGATCTAGATGTTACTAAACAAGAATGAGTAGTCACAAAAATGCTCCTACTTTGATCTCCTTTCTTTATAAAGTATATGCACATGTATTAATGGATTGGGTTGTCACAAACTCAATTGTTTGCTCATTGGAACTTAATTGCTTGCTCTGTGAAGACATATGCTCTGCTGTTTTCTAAATGTGAGGCACATGAGCATGTTTTAACTAGTTTGTCATGCTTTTCAGATTATTGCCAACCATCACATGCAGTCCATCTCATTTGCTTCTGGAGGTGACCCAGTAAGTATTGATTTATAAGATATACTTCCGCAGGTATAATGAAATTATTATGAGAATCAAAGTATCTGAAAATACTTTGCTTCATCCCTTCCTATCCACAAGCACAGAGTACACCACACTTCTGGATCATGACCAGTAATACAAGAAAACTGAAGGACTGAGACTGGAAAGGTGACATAGAATAGAAACTCAGTGGATCTTTGATAAATACTATTGCCCATCAGTGAGCCTTAGTTCACTTAAAAGTCCTCAGGCTTGGGAATCTGAAAACAAGAACGCACAAACATAGGAAATGCATCTGTTCTGTGGGTCCCTATAAGACAATACCTCTCACAAAACTGGTCAGCACTGCCAGCTCTAAGTTTTTAGATTAATTTTGAGCCAAACAGCTCCTATGAGACAGATGTGGCATAACCACCTTCTTCCTGCAGATACAGGTTTTTCCCCTGCTATCATAGTCATGAAGTCACTGGTGCATTCAAGGAAGAGATTTTCTATCCTATTCCAAACTCTTTATTGTAATGATTGTAAGCAGGAAATTTGTCATCCATAAACATGCCCTATTCCCTCTTCGAATCTAAGCAAGTCCAGCCCTGAGAGCAATCTGAATTTTATACTCCATGTGATATGAAAACAGTATTTTTTTAAATCACTTTTGAATTTCCTTCATGTCAATTTTGATAAATGTCTCACTGTTCTTTACTTATGAAACAGGAAAAAGGTCATGCTCTTGATAACACTGGGGTGGAAGCCAGTTTCAGCTTTGATGGAAAATGTGTAGCTGACAGGTCTTTGGAGGGTCGTGTGGGTGAGGTAAAGAGCCCAGCTGCTCTGCTCAGAGAAATGCTGCCCAAGCTGCCTGAGAACAACTGGAGCTTTCTGGAGCTGGGCTGGGAAGTGAGGAGGGAGCACGTGTGCAGACTGCTGTCAGTCCTGCACCCAGGAGGTAGCTACAGCATTGGCCTGGTGCCAAAGTACTAGATCCTTAAAGATCCCATTTAAAGCTGAAGGCATTTTGAGAGTCCCAAGAATTTCAAATTTCACCTTCAGATGCCTGTGCTATCCTAATACAGCACATTGTACAATACAGTCCTTGAGCTTCGCAGTCCCTTCCTGATGTGGATTTCCAGGTAGTTCCAAGTGCTGGTGTGCTGAGCATCACAATGCTTCCCTTCCAAATTCCAATTTTATTGATAGTTAATTCAGATATGCCCTGAAGTTGACTTTTTTTTGAAGTGTGTACCATGTCCTGGATGCTGGCTGGCTAGTTTGTCTTTATGTAACGATTCCAGTTTGGAAAATTCAGGGATGTGTTTTCATTTGGTTGGCTGAGTAATTCTCCAGGGCTTGTTTACCTTTTGTAGATGTTTTGGGTTTTTATTTTTTTAATATTATTATCCTGCATTGGTTTTGTATAGTGATTCCATCAGTCTCACAGGCTACACAGGGCTCGATTTGGTCACAGTTACTGGCAGGACTACCAAGAGATGTACTTGTACACAGATGTGCTGCAGGAAATGGGCTTGGTGGTGCAGCTGGTGACACTTTTCTTACTGGGAGAATATGTAAAATGGAGGTCTTGCTCAGTGGTGATAACTATAAATCTAGTGGCACTTCACATAAGGGGCAATTTTGGCAGCTTCTTTATGTAATCTTTCAAAAATTCCCCTTACATTTAAAATGGGAGATAGTTTCCACAGGATACATCTTTCCACCTGACCCCCATGTTCAGGGTTTAAGTGCAGTTCAGTGTTTCCCTGCACAGTTAAGAAGTAGCTATATTCTGCTTGAGAACAGAGCCTATTTGGGCTTTATTTTAAAGCAAAGTCATCCATGCATGTACATAAACATTACAAAGATACAAAAATAGCAGGTACTGCCCCAGTTACTTTAGTTTCTAGTTGCTCTCTAGGTCTAATTTATTTTAAAAGTGTATCCTAAAATATGTATGAATTTTAAGAACTGAAAAGGAAAAGGAAGGAAATTGACTTCACTAAACTGAAAAGAAATATTTTGCTTTCTTTGTTCTAATGATATTAACTTTGGAGATTTAAAAAAAAAATGTCTAGGATAAGTTCTGATGGCCCCAAGACCCGTCTCCTGTGTCATTCATTGTGAATTATTAAATGATTGTTCCTGTGCATATTGCAAATGGGGGCCTTGTTTCCTGCCAGCTGATTGCATCTTCCCTCAAGAGAGCCATGCCTTTAAGCTGTGAATTGCATCCCATCCCGCCTTAAAGATACAAAATAACAAAATGCATCTTTAATAATTAAAAGAATGTTATTCATTACCTCACCATTTTTACTATAGCACTGAATTATCAAGTGACTCTTTGCTTTTGCAGTATGACTTGAAATGTTAATTTTTCTTTTCCAGTTCTCTTTTCACTTTGACTAGGAAAAGTGAGGATTATTTCAGTGCTGGCTGGAAAGAGAATCTGAAACAGATAACTTATTATACCGAGGTTATCTGATCTCAGCAGCAGCCTTGAGATCCAGAGTAATTTAACCTAATTGTAGCCAGACTAAAATCAGGCAGCAGCAATTGAGATCACATACCTATTATATTCTGCAATAGTTTAAAGATCTATTTTTCTCCTTCTGCCTTCAAGACTCAGTCTTCATTGAGACTACTCTAACTTGTCCTTCCCAGTAAGCACTATTTTGTCTTCCACTGATATCAATAAGTACTGTCCCAGCTAAAATCTGGGACTGGCAGCCACACAGCATTACACAGGGGAGGCTTAGAGCTCTGTGGGAGCAGCAGAAGAGAGCAGCATTGCCTGCTGATGAGGCACCAGTTGTGTTTCTACTCCTGATGCAGAGTTTGGAATTGAATACACCGTTTATTGAAGACCCAAAGGATGCCAAATGGTCTAGTGCATTTATTACAAGAAAAGGATTCGAGGACAACTACTGTGTTGATAGCCACCAGTGTGTCACTGATACTTTCCTTAGCCCACTTTGCTAGAACCTCCGGTTGTTTTTCCTGAAAGAAGCATGCTTTTTAAAGCTAAAAATACATCTCTCTATACAAAGTTGCTTTGCTGCGGTGTTAGGGTTGTTCATGATGATAATATTAAAGACATTTGTTGTCATCTTTCCTATAGGATACAACAGACTATGTTGCATATGTAGCAAAAGATCCTGTTAATCAGAGAGGTATGGAAACAATTTTCAGACTGTTACATATGTTTATATGATTGCTTTATCTGTACCAAGGAACTGCTTGATTTTTAAAGTAACAAAGCTGCTGAAAACTCAATATTCTGTACATTTTCTTACTTCCCTGTATGGATATGCATGATGGTATACAGGCTGTGCCTTTAAATGTCATATTCTTTGTGCAACAAAGTGAGAATCTGCAGGTCAGATTAAAGCTGTACTAGCTGCTGTGTAGGAGTCTTCTGAGGCTGGCCTTGCCTGGGGAGGAAGGGCAGAGCCTGGCAAGGTAGACAGCTGCCCTGCTCTTGGGCAACTTCCAGATGGGGGAAGGGCAGTAAATGAGCCTCCTCATCTAACCCAGGTTCCTGGGTATGTTGCTGGAAGGCAGTGAAGAGTATATACTTAGGTGTATGAGACTTCAGGTGTATGACCCCTCCTCTGGAGGATAACCCAGGGGATAAAAATCCCTTTCCATCACTCACATTATTTCATACCAGGCAGTTCTCAGAGCAGCTGTGCTCGTGGCTGTGAAGTTGGTAGTGGCAGCTCACAGGAGACCTCACACCAAGGTGCTGTGGATGGCTCAGATGATCAGGATGTTTTCTGAAGAAGCTGGGCTGGGGCCTTAAAGTCTGTCCTGCCACTTCTCTGTAGCTCCATCACTACTATTTTGACTAACTTAAGGCACCCTGAGAGTTCACTGGTAAGTCCTGGTATTAATGCTGGGATGTGCAGAACTCCTGCACCCTGGCATCCTGCAGGCAGGGCTGGCAATTGGCCCCGCACCATTCCTGGGTGCTATCTCATGGTGGCTCTGCAGAGGGAAGAGCTGGTCCTGGGCACAGGGCACTTGCTGCTGGAGTGAGTTTCCTGAAGTTATATGTGAGAACAAGGACTAGTGGCAGGATCATGGTCTTGCCCCAAGGGAGCCCTGCCCCAGGCTGCCAGAGCCACCCATACTTGTGTTCTCATGCTGTTGCACGTGAAACAGTGCACGCTGGCAGGACTGGTTCTCTCCCCTGCTTCTGCTTACAGCTAAGCAGGGAAAGAAAAGGAAATACAGGAGCACTCCATGTAGGAAGCATAAATGGAGAGTTTCTTTTATTAAGGTATAAGTTGATGCTATGATTAAAAAGTACCTAGAGCAATTTCCTTAACACATCAAATATCTCAGTCTGTATAATGTTGTGAAGCTCTCTAGATGCATAATTTCATGCCCAGCTTTTCTGTTGTAAGCAGTATAGCTTGTGTCTTTATTTTCTGGTATAAAGTGCATTTATTTAATTAAAGTAAGGTGTCTCTTTGCAGCATGCCACATACTGGAATGTCCCAGTGGAATGGCACAGGAGGTGATAAACACCATAGGGCAGGCTTTTGAGCTCCGGTTCAAACAGTACCTGAAGAACCCATCTAGCCTGGTTACGTCTAATGAAAGGTCAGCATGTTCTCAGTCACTTAACTGGTGGTTTCCTTCTCTTTAGTACTGTTCAGGAAAACAATATGCTCCAAAGAGTGATCTATAATGATGCTTTTTGGACATATGATAATTGTAATATATGCTGTATAATAGACTAAAATTATCCATTTCCAGTAAACGTCATCGATTTCCATGACATTTGTGGAGGTAAATAACACAGAATTTAGCTGTATTGTTCCTTAGCTAAAACAGCCTTCTCTGAAGTCCTTCAGGTAAGTTAAAAAAAACCAAAAAAGTTCAAATTCCTGCATCCAGGCCAAGTCCAGCTCTATAACTACTGCGCACACACACACTTTGAGCTCAGGCCTGACCTGTGCCAAATTAAAACTTGCTGCACCTGTGGCAAGTGTGTGGTGGGGAAAACGAGCCATTGTAATTCACCTCTCTGCTATTCTGCCTGTGTCCTGGCAGTTGTCTCAGGTTCCACCTGGTGACACTTACACCAGCCTCCTGCACTGAAATGAACACAGCTGCCGCTTGGCATTTTACAGTATGAAGCCCTGTCCTCTGCATGTTGCCCAGAATATAGGGCCTAGATTAATTTCTGGACCATAACTCCCATTTCAGTTACCCTTTTTCCATTGCACTGGGGACACAATTCTTGCCGTAATTTATGGCTCTCCTCACAGGTTAGCCATGCCTATTCGTTTCAGTCTTTACTGTAACACCAAATTTGATTGCTTTCTACCTCCTGTGAATAAGTAAAGTTGTAATGCTGCTTAACTGTGTCCTGAGCACCGAGAGTTGCTGTGCAAGCAGCGTCACTGGTACAGTGCCTGATGCAATGCAACAGAACTGGCTCCATCAGTAACAGCAGCCCCATCTCCAGTTTATATTTATTTCATTGTATATAGTGGTTCCTGCCATTCCACTGCTAATAATGGTCTGTTTTCCCTGGGGACATTAACCAGAGGAAGAGCCTTTCCTATGAAACTCTGCAAGGTTATGCCACAAGTAAATCAGAGCAAGAAGAAATGGAAGAGGCTAATTAGATTCCCTCTGTGAGCCTAACCTGCAGCCAGCCTTGGAGAACAGTCCTCAGGCAGAGAAGTCGGATATTGCTGTGTGAATGAGTCACTCACTTCCAAACTACTATGAATCACATAATCAAATACTTGCACTGCATATCGCATAATCAACTACTTGAACTTCGTTTCTTTCTTGCTCGAGGCCTTTTATCCAATTATATTCTTGTTAAACAGAGAAGTAAGATTTGAGATGAGCTTTTTATTTCAGTACTGGAAAGAGTAGAGGAAGCACCTAGTTATTTTGCAGTGCCTCAGCTGTACATTTAAACTGTCATCATTCTGGTTTAGCTCAAGAAAAACACTGGGTTCTCTCCATGTCATTCACTGTTTCCTTCAAGCTGAAACAGAACAGTAAGACTGATGATAGTTGTTAAAATTGGGGCACATTCCACTTAGGAAAATGACCTTTTTTGTTGTTGGGGTTTGTTTATTTTTTGTTTGCTTTGTTTTGTTTTGCTAGCAATATATGATTTTTCTAGAACAATTGCAGGCTTGTCTAACTAAACGACATGAGGTTTTAATTTTCTCTTGTAAGTGTCCATCTCCCCCTGATCCTCACTCCAACTATCTCTAATTTCATATAGTTGAGACAAGAAGCCAGAGGAAGTAGTTTTATGGGCTACATTTTGGACACCTTAATGAATGATGCATTGGCATTATTCTCTTAAAAGTTTGAGTAGGTGGCTCTTACATTTTTCAAGTCAAAGGAAATGGATCTACCTGCTTTTAAGGAAATGACTGTACCTCCCTGCACCCCAGACTGTGATGAGTCCATGTTTAATTCCAAAGAAGTAACTGGAAAAATAAACAGCTCTGAAAGTTCAGACCCAAAGCCCTTTACAGCTTCCATATGGCTAATCTGCCTATTGTGCAATGTGCAAATGCTGGGGACATTTGCCTGCACTAGAAAGCAGTTGATTACATCAGTTGCCTTTTTTTCCCCCCCTATTTTTTCCAGTGAGGCAGCAAATGCTAATGGATCAGCTGGGAATTCACAGGAGAGGGAGGATCATGAATATTACAATGAAATTCCAGGGAAAGTGCCTCCCACCGGTGGAGTATTAGACATGCGAATGAAAGTGCAAACAGACCAAAGGGCTAACTGTTTCCTACAGTGCAAAAAGCAGTATTGCTTGGTAAGTACATCATCATCTGTGATAACTATTTGCTGCCTATTATGGGAATGAATAATAAAGCCTTACTGTGGTGTAAAGCATGGCATTAACATCAGAACCAAGTCCTGATCATCCTGGGAAAGGTTTTTTTAGGCTAGATTTAATGATGCTTAATACATAATTGAATCCCAAAGCACTTTCTGAATATTAACTGGATTGTCCTTAGAGTACTTTTAGGAAACCAAGTAATATTCCCTCGTTTACTCGTTAGCTGTGAGAAGGAAAAAGATACAGATTTAAATGGCTTGTCGGAGGGAACATCTGCAAAACCTGGGACCTCCTGATTCTGTGATCTGATAAATATTTCATCCCATCCATTATGCTCTACAACCTATACATACAATATTAACTGACTGCACTGTATATACAACATTAATTACCCTTGGAGTGTTTCAGGAAGCTTTGTTAAATCAGCCACAGCAGCAAGAGATGCATATATCTGCAGCTCTTGTCTGGGATGGCCGGGGAATAAAAAACAATGAGTCAGGGAGTAAAACTAGCTGAGTTCAGACTGGCTGCACAGAACTCAAAGCCTGTTGTACAAGTTCTTGGAAACAGTGGCACCACCACTTTGCTCAGATGGAGGGCATTCAGATGGGACTGCTGGAATCCAGTTGGTGCTGTCCAAAATGTTGCTGCTCTCAAGTGTTCTTTGGGTCTGGTGGCAACTGCTCCCAAGTTCTTGCATGTTCCTGTGCTATGGTTAAGCTAAACCACATTTCTGCTCTGGGTCTGGTCTCCACCTCTTCAACAGTTCTCTATAAAGGCTTTTTACTGTATCCTGAGTTTGCATTTGAAGCTCATCAGAGTTATAAGGAGTTACCCTGCAGCATGTAAATGCAAATGCCTTTTTAGCATGGGCTGTTACTTTTGGGTTTTCCTTTCAGTTCTGATGATCTTCTAGAGCTGCTCAGACAAATTGGTGACCATTTCACTTTCAAACCATGATGCTTGTAGTTGCTTCTTTTGTTTACTGCAAAGAACATTTATTAAGAAAATATGAACTTTATTAACTAGGAATTATACTGTATGTACTGCACCTTAGATACGTAACTGGGCAGTTAAAAGTCTCTGAGGTTTGAATATGTCCAGACATGATGCCCTGTAGAAAGGAGAGGAACAGCATGAAATATTATTTGAGAAGAAAGGATTTTTTGAGTAAAGAAGATACATTTAGTTACCTGTATCCCAATTAACTGGTGCATGGATGTTTTAAAATAACATGAGGTTTCTCAGGGACTACTTTACATGACTGTTTTTACAATTTTTCTACAGACAGGCAGCCCAACATTCATCAATATATATGAAAATTGTCCAGAAGAAAACAAAACTATGGGTATGTACTCTGTTTTCCTTCTTATGCATATGCAGAATTAACTAAGGCAGGCTGCCTGGGAGAGCTGCTCCTTGGCTTTTGATACAGTGGTGAAAAGTGTTCTACTTAGTGGGTCACTTCTAGTTCCCTGGATGAAGGGCAGACAAAAAAGCCTTACAGATTTTCTAAAGGTCACTAATCTATCTTCATGTCTGCTGGCGGACTTACTCATTTTACTTGTCATGATACTATACAGTAGCTCTTTGTTTTTTTTATTCCCTTTCATACCCTTTGAAAAAGGATGATACTTCATTGTGTATCAATCTCTGAAAATACCCCTTCTGTCTACAAATGCTCAATGAGACCCAAACTGTCAGCATTGGGTGACTGTTTCAATACAGCTTAGGCTTTTGGTTTCAACGCCTCAGTGTGACTGTGCCCTTCCCTTGCCTTGGACAGCTTTGTGCCTGAGATCAATTTGCCCTCAGCAAAACCTGCTTTCTGGGGCCCCTGGAGATCACCAGTCTCCATCCCTTTCTGGGCTTCTCTGGCCACAGCAGATGCCCTGAGCACATTTCCTCAGCTCACCTCTTTCACTGCACAATGAGGTCCTTTTTGAATTCCCACCTGTGCCGCTCTAAAGCAATCCATTATACTGTCTGCAGGGGATAGTTCAGTTTCTTGTGATGTTGTGGAGGAAGGAAGAATCAAATGGTTTCTACAAAGGGGGTGAAAAAATAAAAGAATGAATGAATGAATAGATCTATGAATAAGATGTTTACTAAAGAGCAAAAATATGTGTGCTATTTGGCTAGCTGAAGTGCTATTATTTTCATACCCTGCAGGGGATATTCTGTGAGCCTGCTCCTAGGTTTGGATCCTAACCTGACAGATGTGGTTTTGGCTCTCCAGGCAGAGCCACAAAGCACCAACCTCCTCCATCTTCCTTGCCCCACCAGAATCGCAAGAGAGGGAATTGTTCAGTTTCCCACAAACTTTTTTTTGTGGTGCAGAGGGGAAGGATAGGGTTTTGCAACAAGCAGCGTACATGGTTTGTGTCTCGGTAGAGTCATATGTATTAATTTCTTTTCCATCAGTGGGGGGTTTACTGCTGACATTGATTGAATGGAATTGAATCAGTGCAGAACATTCTTTCAAACCATTTTAGTTCTGGATAGTGTACCTTGTGCTATCTAGCCATAAGGAAAAATGGTTTCAGCTAACAATTTTTCTTTTCCTTCAGAATGACTTTAGTGGCATTAACAATGTTCCTATTTCAGCTTTTACATTTATTTTATCTTGAGTTAAAAAAAAAAAGAGAAGGAAATCTGTGTATGCTATATGCTAATTGCAGGTAATTGTGGTGAAAGATCACAGAAGACAAAAAAAGAGGCAACATTATTGAAGCCTGCCTACAGAACAGATGTTTTTGATGATCCATGTTACATCAACACACAAACCCTACAGTCTGCAGTCTATACAGCCCGTGGTACAGCAACAGCACAGATCCATGGGAGCCCACTGCGTCAGGCCAGTAGGTTCCCATTGCAATACCCTATCTTTCTAAGCTTTGAAAGGAGAGAGAGTCTTATCATCTGTGTGCATGGAGAAAGATTTTGGTTTGCCCATAAGAAATGCAGAAAAGACAGTGGGTGAAGAAATCCTTCCTGGTTGTTATTTCTGCTTATTAAATTCAAGACAAAGGGGGATTAGAAAGTAAAAGTAGTGATGGCAAGGAAGGAGAGTAACATTTAATCTTTTGTAGTTGATTGATGACAGTAAATACTGTTGCACAGGTAATAATAAGCAGGTCTATAGAATGATATGAAAGCTTGGGAATGCACCATACCTCAAGGAAGAGGTTCTCCTTTATGCTTAAGATCCTAACCACTCTAAGGTGGGAGTGACCTCAGATGCCTTTGCTTCACAGGCAGTAGCATGCAAGGTCAAACTGGGATGGTTATGGAAATCATTTTTCAGTTCTTGCATAAGTGACCATTGAGTCTCATCCAATAATTTCTAAATCAAACTGTTTGATCGGTAGCATCTATTAAATGTATATCAAATTAAGTCTCTTGATTTACAGGCTTAAAGAGGTAGATGTTCATTAAATGACTATATAGTTGCTACTGATTGTCCTCATGATTGAAAATACGTTATTTATTTGCTTTGCCTTTTATGGTTTCCCACAGAGTATTTTCTCTGTCAGAGTTGGCTTCACACAAGAAAGTGGGAAAAGCACTGCACAGAACTACAGTAAAGGAAATTTGTGACCATTTCCAACCCCAGGCTGTATTATGATTTAAAAGGAACTGCCTATATCCTGAGGGGCCTTAGGTTGCACAATTCCATTGAAGAAGTGGTATCCTCTTATTTTCCTTAGAAAAATCCTGCCTGTGAATCATTTGCAGTATGACTGGCTGTATCCCAAACCACCCGGTTTTGTTAGTACATTCAGTAATTGTTCGTTTTTTTCACAGCAGATGCATCATACTGCAATCTTCCCCTTCTGGCTATGCTGGCTGTGTTGTCTTACATTCCTGCACATAGCTGGAGCCACTCAACATGACTCTCCCAATGATCCCTGACAATCTCTTCAGAGCTTGTTAAAGAAGAAGGAAAAAACCTAGATATTAAGAAAAAAAAAAAAAAGTAGATAAAACCCAACAAATATCTTGCTTTTACAGGGAAGATTTGACTTTTTAATACAAGCAAAGAAATACAAACCCAAAACAATAGAGCATCAGAAAAAAATCCTTTTTCCAATCCCTGTTGCCTAGCAACCCAAAGCTTTCCCATCTAAGGTATGGGAGGAGATAGTGTGATAATTTTACCTAATGCACCGGAGAGTTGTGAGCATTCATGTGTGCATATTATTGCAGTCTGTAAGGTTGGTTTGATCACAGCTTCAAGACTGAACCATTTGAATTATTTCTAAGCTATAAAAATTACTGTCTTGCAGCCTTTTAGGATGAAGTTCTAGCTGAAGTGTCCAATACATTCCCTTTCGTTTAATTTTAGAGTTGCCGGAAGCTGTTCAGCACAGTGCCACAAGCAACACAGCTGGTCTCTCTGTTCTGCCACAAATAAAGCAACAGCTAAAGAATGAAGATTGTTACCACGGCAGATTAAACAGGAAAGCAGCAGAGAGCCTCTTAGTCAATGATGGGGATTTTCTGGTGCGAGAGAGCACAACGTCACCTGGTCAGTATGTCCTCAGTGGACTTCAGGGAGGGCAAGCAAAGCATCTGCTCTTGGTGGATCCTGAGGGCAAGGTATGAACATTTCATACACTGAAATTTCGGGCCTGCTCAGATATTTCAGCCAAAATGCATGGGTGCATTCCAGGAAGTGGAACCGATCTGATTCCATCCAGGTTATTTTAAATTGAGCCAATGACTTCAGTAGGTTTGAAAGTTCAGTTCAAAAACTTACAAGCATCAAAGCTCCATGGAAATAGAAGTGAGATACTCAAGTGTTGTTGTTAGTCAAGTTTCTGATAATGAGTGTATACACTTAATACATCCTTTGTATCATTATATTGCTAGAAAAATAACCCTAACAGTAAATAGTGAATTTCATTAGTAACACACTTCTGGATACAGAAAAGGTAGGGCTGTTTTGTTGTCACTTCAATTCTATTTGCTTCTGTTCATGGCTAGAAGAGCACTCTTGAGTGACATCTCTGACAAGAGAGAGTAAATCAGAAAAGTAATCCTCACAGAAAAATCTCTCTTCTGTTGAGGAAGAATGGTTATTTTATTTCCCTTAGCAGAATCAGCCCAGTTCTACATACAGTCTCTTTAACTTGGCCCTCTGCTGTCCATGTCAGCTAATGGTAGGTCTGAACCAAGAACAGGTCTGAACTGCTGTCTACATCTAATGACCCTGCTACAGTGACTTCAGTGGATTGAATGCCTTTTGACTTTAATGCACTAGGTTCATGTCCCACCAGTTATAAGCACAATCTAACATTAATATATTATTTTGCTTCTTTTATTAGGTGAGAACCAAAGACCATATATTTGATAGTGTGGGTCATCTTATTCAGTATCACATGGAAAATAATTTGCCAATCATCTCTTCCGGAAGTGAAGTGACCTTGAAGCAGCCTGTAAGAAAAGAGAGTAATGTGGCACACGTGCAGTATCACAAATAATCCCTTGGATCTCACAAATCCTGAAACGATATCTGAAAACTGTACTGAGAACTTTCTATTATGAAGACAATTCAAAAAAGTATAGACTGCACTTTTAGCTGCTGTTCCTTTTGTGTGTGTATGTATGAATATATGTATATGTGTATATCTATGTAGATCTACAGGGATCAACAAGCATAGTTATATAGATATATATAATCTTAATCTTAACAAAATTACACCTTCAGAGTGTGAGATTCATTTGTAAGAAGGTATTTTAGACATGCACAAATGTCACTTTCAAGGTCATACCTGAATCAGTAACTATTTAAAAGCACAATTAAACCTCTACATGCAAAAGCTCACTTGAACGAACTGCTGGAACGTTAGTATGTGCCTTTTAGCATAGAATTATTGGAAACCAATATTATTTATACTGAATTAGTTTTGGGTAGTTAAACATGTCTAAGCTTTTAACTATTTGCCAAAACAAATACAATTCGAGTATTACTAAAATGTCATCTGCTTTCCATAGACACTAACAATTTAATTTTGCTTGTAACAGCATCTTCCTAGCAAGTAATGTTTGAAATGAATAACATTCACAAAACAGAAAGGTGTCTGGTTTCTTAATCATTTTTTACCACTGTCTGACTGCTCAAAGGTTTGAGATGATGCAACATTTACAAAGTTGAAATTAATATATGTAATATAATTTTGGAATAGAACTTGTTAAAGGCCAAGCATGCTAGATCCTAATATTTTTGTGTTGCATATGATTTTACTATTATTACCAAGTAATACCAGAGACATCTCTTTTTAAAGGCAGGCTATATATATTTTCATTGACAACATAGTTGTTTACAAACTAGAGCAGCTGAACAAAACTAACAATACATTTTGAAAGAAGACTATTTAAAAGACTGTTTAAACTTTGCATGTGCCCTTGTTCAGTGTTCTTTCCAAAGGAAGATACGGTTTTCCCTTTCTTCACATAGACTCCATTTGTTCCTAAACATGAAAAAAAAAGTCTTTTAAAAGAAGCCTATGAATTGTTTTGCCACAATAAACACTCTAAATACAAACAGTGCTATATTCAGAGTGAAAAGTGATTTCTTGGCCTTTCTGTTGAAGAAAGAGTGATTTAGTAAGTAATTGAAGAAAGGCAGCGGGGACTTGGGGAATGAACTGGTAGTCGGGGTGATGGCCTGAGAAAGTTGTCCCTCTGAGATAAGCAATGTCTTCTGGCAGGAGCGGGGACATTCTCTCTGTCTCCCAGCCCACTGGCTCAGTTCCATAAGGCAGACAATTGTTGTGGAATCCAGCAATTGCTGGAAGACTTGACTATAAAGAAATACATTCTGGTCTTTTGCCTGTGTTCATGTTAAGTGGGAAACCGTAGAATGAGCTCTTTCCTCTAGAAAACAAGAGAGGTCATATACACATAAAGTTACTGAAGATATAAGCTTCCTTAGAGGGGAAAATATGATGTAAAAAGAGCCACACAGCACTGACTAAAAAACATTTTTATTCTTATTCTTAGCTAATAGACATAAAATATATGTCATTCCTTGACAGTACCATGATTAAAATAGTTACATATACTGAACCAGTGAGAAGCTTTAAAACATCAGTAGTTGATTTCCTTGCTAATTGGCACTATTGCTGCCTCAAGCCTCCAGCCTAGAAGCTGGAGCTTCTGTGTGTTTTCACCTGTGAAGAAGGACCCCAGCAAGAGTTCACGCTCAAGCTTTGTGCCGCTGCAAGGGTGGCTGGCAAGACACTGTAACTGGAATACTAAACCCCTGCATAGTATCCTTTCTGTACTTGCGCCTTACCAAACTTCATAAATGTGCTCAACATGACTTTACTGCGTAAACAAGGAAGCAAAAACCAGCTACTTCTGTGGCATGTCAAAGGAAGAGAAAGACCTGCATCAGACAGTTTTGATTTTTGTATCAAAGCTGGGTTTTATGACAGGTCATAGAAGGAAAACATGCAGAACTCCATCTCTATTTTTAGTACAAATCAAAGTTACTTGAGACTGGAATAATAGCATTTGGAGTTGTGAAAATAGAAGAGTGAGGTTGTATGACATTGCCAGTCAAGATGCTGACTTAAGGACTTCTTTCACTTCACCAGTTTCCCTTTTAACAATGCCAAAAAATATCCAGAGCCAGTGTATGATGCTTGGATCACAGTATGATGCAGTCTAAGTCTCCCGCTTTGAATATCAGTGAATTAAACAGAAGACCAGATTCTTTGTTGCTCTTATATCTTTTGTGTGTGTCTGAAGGAACAGAAGGAAGGGGAGAGAATTGGGTGCTAGCGCAATAAACAAGCACCTCAAAATCTGATGTGAAAGCAATTCACAGATACAATTCAAACACAGCGCATCCCTGCATTACAGACAACAGACATTTTCCTAGGATAAATTACATTCTTTTTTTCTGGAGCTGGGAACTCAGTTTTTGGTTTCCAGCCTTTATGTGCCTTCACTTAATTATCAATGCCGCTTTTAGCCTCCGTGGACCATCTATTGCATGTAAAGTACACTATCAGCTCCTGTGCAGAAGTCTTAGAAAAACTAATCAAGCTAAAAGAAAAGTAATCTAAATTTTGAAAAGTTTTACAAAATACTGTTCTTGAGAAAGTTAGTATGAATTGTCAGGCACAGTTAGACTTAATTTCATGCCTGTGAAAACGCCGAGGGGAATTGGTTAATCTCTGTTCTAATGGCTACTAGAAACTACCGGGGAAAATTAACTAATTTTGCTTGTAATGTTGCATTCCATGGTCTTTTTTAAAGCTCCTGTAAGTTCACTGAAACACATTAACACACATAGCTGTTTGCTTCCCTCAATACAAATATTGTAACAAATGACCCAAGCGCCTCTCTCCTACCGCAGCTTCCATTTTCTGCTGCCAGGGAGGCAGGCGGCAGCCGGGCTGCGGAGGGGAGGTGTCACCAGATGGAGCTACTACCCATCTTCCTCAGCTGGGAACAGTCATTGTTCGAAAAACGTTTCTGAAATATTTTTATTTTTATTTGATACTTGCTACAGACGATTCTGTGGAAGAAGTTTTCTCACGCAGAGAAACTTTCTGTTTATTTTGACAGGTTGAAGTATGCTCGGTACCGGAGCGGCTCCCCGAGTACCGTGCGCCTGAGGAAGGGTGCCTGGGGAAGGCCTGTGCGCGGTCTGGCTGCGCCCGTGCTCCCGCGGGGCTCCAGCGGGCACAGGGAGAGTATCCTCGGGGGTGTTCCTGGGGTGCAGCTCAGGCCGGGGCCTGACCACCGTGCGCCACCCCCAACCGCGCTCGGCGGGCTCGGCCGCAGCGCGGGGAGGAGCTGCGGCAGCTCCCCCTCGGGGGGGCGGGGGGTGTCTCACTCGCGACCATTCCCCTCCGGCCGCGCTGCTGCCCGTGCCCTGCCCTCGGCTTTCGTCGCGACGCTGTCTTGACGACCAGACTTCAGTCGCGTGACGTCACCCCGTCCGGCCGTACCCCGCGAGGGCATCTCGCGTTGCCAGGCAACCCTCACGTTTCGCTGAGCGACAGCACTTCCGCCTCTCCGGCGGCGTGCGTTCCTAACGTCACGGGGAAAACCCGCCCCTCCGCAAAACGGCTGTCGCCATTGGTCGAACGCTTAGCCAGTCAGCTATCCAGGCCCGTTCCCGCTACTATGCCCCCCCCCCCCCCCCCCCCCCCCCCCCCCCCCCCCCCCCCCCCCCCCCCCCCC
>JANHFX010018507.1:12339-31187 GCA_027560015.1 Chloroceryle amazona | reverse complement strand
ACCCCCCCCCACCCCGTACTATTGGGAGAGGATATTGGGAGCTGGCTTTTGTTGTAGGAAATCCCATTTTAAAATTGCTTTATAGGCCGTTTGCTGCAATCCTCGACACTGATCTCATTACAGCTCCCTCTCATTGCTGTTTATAAATCCTGGTGTTTACCAGCCCTCGGAGGGTAAACCTGGTGGCATTGCTTGCTGAGGGCTGTCGTTGGCAGGAGGTTAGGAAATCGAGGTTAGGTGCCAGTTTCTGGGTAGTTTTGTCTGGAAGAAGCATTATTATTTATGGAAACAGTCGGCCAGAAGTAAATCTTGTGTAATGACTCATCCAGTATAATCTCTTAAACCTCGGGGCTGTCCGTTTTGCAGAGGACGCGAGTTTCTGTTGTAGAGCCTTCTCACGCAACGGCCTAATTCAGCCAGGCAGGGAGAAGCACCCCTCTAAGCGATGGGTTAATTGTCAGATTTAATAGTCTCAAGAAATATGAAAAGGTAAACTAACAGAATTAATCTCAATTTTAAACCGGCCATGGGGGGGTGGGGTGGAAAGTCTGAAGACATACTCATCTGGAATATATTTTGGGGACAGGACTCTGTGCTTGCAGTTGTGGTTACCTAGCTGGTAAATTAGAGCATCTTGTGGGTATTAGTAACTGTACTGATAAAGAGAAGAATTAGACCTTAAAGCTCAACATTATCTTGAAACAGGGAGCTGCAAAACATGTGTTGGGTGGAAGCAGAACAAAATGCAATGATGAATGCACTTTTAATATCTGTACTACCACTATGAGGTAAGACCACAAATCAAAAACAGGCTGAATGGTCTCCTAAAACACCTACATCTTTTAATGGCAGGTGGTCTAGAAACTGAGAAATATATGGGTATATTTGCCATATATTTCTGAAATAGATGGTACTATGAAGATTTTAAGACCATTTCTGAATAGTAATAATAACAATAGTAATAATAATAATGGGATTATCCCAATGGCTATGTTTAAAAGGTTTCTGTTAAACTCGTGTAAGGACAGAGCTGTTAAGCAGAATAATGCCGTTTGTCTACTTAGGGAGTATCAGTCTCTGATGCTTACATCCTCAGTGGGATTTGCCTGTTGCAGTGTTAGAATAAGCTTCTGAATAGTTAAATGGATTTTTCTGTATTTCAGATGTTTTGTCTTCTGTCCTTTCACTGGACACCACTGAGTGCAGCTCTATCTTCTTTACTCCCTCTCCTCACAGGAGCGTCACACATATTGATAAGATCATCTTGAGCCTTCTCCAGGCTGATCAGTCCCAGCTCTCCCAGCCTATCCTCATATGACAGATGTTTCAGTTCCTTAACCCCTTTCACCAGACTCATGCCAGTAAGTCCATGTCTCTCATCCTACTCATGCCAGTAAGTCCATGTCTCTCATCCTACTCATGCCAGTAAGTCCATGTCTCTCATCCTGGGGAGACCAGAACTGGACTCAGTGGTCCGGATGTGTCTTGCCATTGCTCAGCAGAGGGGAAGGATCACCTTCTTTGACCTGCTATCAAATTCAACTTGAAGTGGGAGTTTCTCCCACTTCTGTGTGCCCAGACAGTGTCTCTGTTCCTCCTGGGTCATCTGCCCTTGCATTCTTATATATATATATATATATATATATTTGAATTGATTCAGGAACTCTTTATTCATCCATGCAAGCCTCCTCTAGCTTTTGCTTAAATCAATCACTCTCCTGGGATGGAGAGTGATTGAGACCTGAGGAGATTGAAAATCAGCCAACTCTCCTGGGCCTCTTTCCTTTCCAAGGACAATACCCCATGGGATTCTGTCTAGTAGGTCTCTGAATGGGCCCAGTCAGTTGGGATGTGATCCTGATGTTTGCTCTTTTCCTTGCTCTCAGAATCCTCAACTTCACAATTTCATGGTCACTGCAGCCAAGCCTGCCTCCAACCCTCTTATTATCTGAAAGGACCTTCATCATTTGCAAGGTTGAGGTCCAGAAGGGTGCCTTCTCCCATGAGCTGCTTCACCAAGAAGGCCCCAGGAAGTTATCCTTAGTGCACCTTGAAAACAGCCAGGGTCTCTTGTACCCTGTTGTGTTGCCCTTCCAACAAATATTGCAGCAGTTAAACCCCACCACGAGCACTTTATAAGAATAATTGATTAAATAAAACCATAGAGTAAAAACATAGTCCGTATTTAAACTTTTTGGGTTTGTTTTGTTTTGTGTTTTAAGTTTCAACTTGCCTAACTATATAATTAACTACTAAATAAAAATTAACTACTAAATAGAAATTAATTACTAAATAGAATTTACCATGTTTTTCTTGGTGAAAAATAGGCCCGATTCAAATAAAAGCTCTAACTTCTAAAACATTGTATTCTAGAACTGTGAAGCATGCCAGAGAGCTGTCATATTTCAGAGGGTGTTCCAGTTAGGGACTCAGCTGGGATACCTGGAATAAGACTGGACCCATTTTGTATCATCAAGTCCCATGGTGAGTTGATCCTGGCTGGCAGGCAAGCCCAAACCCAGCTGCTTGCTCACTTCCCTTCAGCAGGAGGAGGGAGAAGGCATAAAGAGAGAAAGCTTATAGATTGATGTAAAAACAACTTAAGTGAAAGAAAAACAAACAGAAACCCTAAGTGATGTAACTGTAGTCCCTCGCTATCAGCAGGATGATGCCATGCCAGTCCTCAAGCAACTGCTTCTTTGGAAAAACTATCCCCCAGTTTTATTGCTGAGCCTGATATTATATTGTATGGAATTTGATCAATGTGGGTCAGCTCTCTGGCTGTGTCCTCTCCCAGCCCTTTGCCCGCCCCTAGCCACCTTCTTGGGAGTGCAGAGTGAGAAGCAGAGGAAGCTTTGATGCTCTGTGAGAACTTAAAAACAATAGCTATAACACTGCTGTGGCATCAGTGATGGTTTGGTCACAGATACAAAACACAGCACCATGCAGGCTGCTTGTGAAGATAATTACCTCTACCTCAACCAGACCCAGGGCAAAAGCTGACATGGTTTGGTTTGGTCTTGTTTTGGGGAGTGGTGGAATTAAAAGCTGGCCTGAACATCACAGATGCTGTAATTTTTTACTTTGTAAGGAAAATTATTTCTGATTGATTTATTTGTGAAAAATTATATGACAGGTGAGAGAAAGAAAATTATAACTTGGCTTCGGTAGCACCTTCTACCTGATTTGGGACATGGGAAGTAGAGCTTAAGGTGAGGAGGGGAAATTGTTGTGCTCCTGGCACAGGATCCCTCCAGGTGTATTTGGCTAGTATGAGATGTTAGTGATAGGGTTCATAGAGATAGTCATAGAAAGAGTCAAAGGCAGGACAGTTTGGTAAGACCCGACCTTCTCATTTAAAAACATATTTCTTCTAGACACAGTGAGTCAGAGATGCAGGTAAGAGTGGCTTCTGATAGAAGTATAATGCCTAGAAATTCTTTTCCTAGTCTGCCCTCTATGCGTTCACAGACAGCTAATGCTTTTATTTCTATAGTTAAATAATTTCTTTGTTTTAAGTACTTGTCTCCAATCCTTAATGTCTTGCTGTGTTTCTAGACAGCATCCCCCTCTTTCTGAGATGCTGCTTTCCTAGGCTGTCCATTCTCTGGTAAACTCAGAACAAATTCTCAGCTTCATATAATCATAGATCACAGTAGCTTCACACACATGAAAAATCCCACTGGAATCATCAACACAATTTTTTTATGAAGCGGCTGACTGTGAAATCATAGCAGATAGGTAAGTGGCCTCCCTGCCATTTAAAAAGTTTGGGAATTATTTTGTTTTCTTTCTGTCCTGTTAGTGTTGGTTTACTGATCTATTATTTTAATTTACCTTTCACCATTCAGAAACTGGGTATTGTTGAATCTGAGTCTCAACCTCAACGTTATTACCAGTGTTTTATCCCATAAGTGTAATGATGGCAGAATCTGATAAACTTGTATTTAAATTGCATGGAAAATTATGCAATTTTGCACTTTGATTTCAAGGTATTTTACAAGTGTATGAAATTTTAGTAGGAATTATTTTTATTTTAAGGTAAAAAACATTCTCAGACTGTAGTAAAAATCATAATCATTAAAATGTTAGGGAATTTTTCTTTGAAATTCATCTCCTTTTTGTTAGTAACTGGGTATTCATACACTGATTTGGGAAATATTCTGAGATTTGTTCTGAGAAGGAAGAAAATGCCCATTGATGTGTTCAGTTGGAAAGATTGAAATCTATTGCAAATGACTTTTCCTTTTAATGGGGATAACAATTTTCTCTAGTGGGATGAAGCAAATAGAACTAATGCAATAGCTTTCACTGAAAGATACATTTATTTATTTTTTTTCACTATTTTTAAACATTAACTTCTATCCAAACACAGAATGAAAAAAAAAAAAAAGTTTGTTTCCTCAACAATGTACAGTTTTTAAGTAATTCCAGAGTTCTCAGCAGAATCTGAAATCTCTGTAGCCCAACTGACTGTCTGGATGGTTTGTATTTCATCGGTAATGTAGCACTGCTTCCGGTGCATGAGGCAATGGAAGCCACTTCAGCTTAACAATAAGGTCATTGAAGTGAAGCTGTAATATTGCTTTTAGGAGTAACACTACAGAAACTTCACAAAAGTCCACAATCCATTGTGCCATAGCCCAGCAGTCTGCAGAAGCTGTTGTGTCTCACCTGAACCTTTGCCTCAAGTGTGTCCATCACTTGAAGACACTCAGTTGCCTAATGGTTGACCTCATTGCTTTGTGGTTTGAATAGGGAAGTCTGAAGTGTTTCTTTGGCATGCTGACAAAAATATAAGTAGTGAAAACAGACTTTGGGAAGAGGGAACCCTGAATAATTCTTATACCAAAGTAAAAAATCAGCATTTGTGGCTTGCAGAGGGTATCTTCCACTCATAGGCTCATGTCTGTCTTACAGAGTAAGGGACTTTTATATCCCAGGTTAGCACCCGAACACATGTGTGGCTGTACCTCCAAGAAGATGGTTGCTTTATGAGTGGACACAGCACATTCCTGCAACTGCCTATCACCTGGGGCAAGCACGTACACAAGCAACATCATGTATGAAATAAAGATACCGATGGTCTGATCTACTGAAAAAATACTAGTTTGGTAAGATTATGACCTTCTTAATTAAGAACAAAAGTACAGTGTTAGTAACAACAGATCGAAAGCTAGTGCCAGTGAAAATTGTAAGAAAGTGTCTATTCTTGATACTCATTTTACCAAGAATCTTAGGTTAGCATTATTTTTTAAGTTCATCAGCAATACAGTATAATACATATTAAAAAGTCACTGACCTGATAGTACATGGGTACTGATAGTAAATGGGTGGGATTTTTTTAATGTGTGAGAGCAAGAAAAATGCCTGCTCTAGTAACCTCACCTGTGGGCACTCCCTTTCTCGGTAGCTGAGGACTCAGTTTGTTTCTTCCTCCACTTCAGTGTACATAGCAAATCAATGTTCCATCTGTTAGAGGGGCATTATTATACAAGGATGCAAACTAAATAACTTGGGGGTGGGGTTGCTTCTTGAAGATATTTTCTTTTCACATCATTGGGCTCACAGTCTTGGAACCATGGAGTTACTTCATGACCAGCAGGCTTGTAAGAGGAGCATTGAGATAATATTTATACTTTCCTGTGTAGAAAGCCACTGGTACTAGGACTTTGTAGGTAAGAGTCCAGCCCATATTTAGAGAGGAATTATATGCCTGAAGGGATCAGAAAGGTGCAGGGAGATATTTTATTGTACTGGGCTGTGGAGGGGACTCTAGATGGTGAACTATTGCATAAGTGTATGAGAAGCTACCTTCAGTGTCTGCAACAGGTTTAGGCAAAGCAAAGGGTGGAGAAGTGCCACTATATTTTCTCATGCCTGGATGCCTGTGGGAATTTAGCAGATAGTTTGTTTTCTACTATCAACCTTTCTGCTAATGAGAGATACCAAGCGAGGAAGGTAAAACTAGCACTGGGTTCTAGGATCCTTCCCTGTCCCACTGGATATTGTCAGTGCTCTTGGTTTTGTCTCCAGTCTTTCAATCTCTCCTACATTTTTTTTTTTTAGGAGATTTCAGCCTCTGTTCAGTGATGGTATTAAGTGACATGCAAGTATACTTCTCAGATTTTTGTACATAATATTATATTTCAGCCAAAAATCAATCGATTGACATTAAGAGACTTACAAAAGCAAAAGTTGTGTGTGTTTGTTTGTTTTTCCAAAGCTTTGCCTCATTTCTGTGCATGCAAAAAACATAAAAAAACTCAAGGGCCAGATATGTCTCCACAACTCTTCCAGGTAGGCTGGGTTCTGTGCTCTACAGTGGGGAGAGCTGAGGCTTGACCAGGGAAACAAGCACTGACATTTGTCCTGAAAGAAAACCCTCCTGGTTTTCAACTGATTTATGTCAAGGAAGTGCTAAAAGGATTTTTCCAGCTGTTGCTCCTAAATGCCAAAACTCACTGAGCTGAGTTTATTCATTTACCTGACTGTATCTGAGAGCAAAACTGATCTGTCATTCCTGATCTTGCCTTTGCATATGATCCACACATTAGGGCCATGGGTCAGGGAAAGAAAAACCAAATGAGCAGCATTTTTCAAAACCAGTTTCCCTGCCAAGAGAGTTGAGAATGATGCCTTAGGCTGACTACCTACTTCACTGGATGAGCAGCTAAAAATTGTGTTTGGGGTCCCTCACCTTTGTTGTGTGGTGTCTGTGTTTGTTCCTTCACTGGGAACAGGAGACACTTCACTGCTGGACAGGAGACCCAGAGGCTGGTGTCCTCTGTTAAATGCAGCTGATTTCTGACAAGTCTGTAATGGAGCTGTCAGCTTCCTCCTGTGCCCAAACCAAGTGGTTTCCCATCAGAGAAGCTTATATACTCTAGTCTGCAGCTCACCATGAATCAATGGTAGTTAAGTGTTTGAGAGTATTTAGGAAGAATTTAAAAGAAATTGAAAACAGCTTCAGTACTGAAATAAAGCTAAATTTGAGTCTTCTCAAACTGAGCATCAACTGAAAAAAAAAAACAAAACAAACCAACTTTAAGAGCATTTACAAGGAGAGCATGAGGTGTTTCTAAGGTGAATAGAAATATCTCTGGCTATATTTTTATTCAGCAAGGTGTTCTTCCTGGATCAAAGCACTGCAGGACAGTACAGTACTTCCAACTAGGTCAAGTGTCCAGCATCCAAAGGTAAAATTCTTTTCTCCAGTGGTGGCAAAACTGGTTTTAATGGGAGCAGGTGAGGTCTTCTGTATTTTCCTCTTAAAGAACTCTAAATGGTACAATGGTTACTTTATGGCAACAGCAAAATGAGTCACTTGTCTCAGTCTATCAATCAAGTTCCTAATGGACACGTGTCCACATATAAAAAAAACCCAATTAGTGTTAATTGGCATCCTTGCCTGCAGTTTCTGTGGAGAATTCAGTAATGGGCATGGGAGCACAACTCCCTCCATTTCACCCCAAGAAAGGTCCTTCCTCAGCAGACCGAAAGGCTCTTGGTGTTGGCACCAGGAAGCTTCGTTACCATTACAGTGGTGATGTACAGGACCTTGTCTCTTTAGGGCTGGCACTGAGGTTCCATGGAGAATGAAACAAAACCCCTTGTGCTGTTGGCTGTTCACAGGCTGGTGTTTCCAGTTGGCCTGGGAGAGTGAGGGATGTCTGGGGATGATGCTGAGGGCAGCTGCCTGGGCACAACATGCTGCCCTTAGACAACCTGTGTCAGGAGAAAAGTGTATCTTCCCTGAAACAGGAAGGTAAAAAGCAGAACAAGAAATATCTGGTCTGTAGCTCTTCCCTCCCTGCCAACCCTTCATCAGGTATTGGCTCACAGGAACCAAAAAGACTCTATCACTTGTAATCACATTGTTCATTTAGCCATGTTTGGTTGGGTGTTTGCTTTCTTTAAAATGTTGTTATCCCCTGGACAGCTATGAGCCTAATTTAACCTCTGATTTGAAAACCATGCAGTGTTACAGACACAGACTTAGCAGAAGAGTGATCTTAAGGCATCTTTCTCTGGGAAAAAGACAATAGGGTGACAACAAAAAGCCTATGTCAACTGCTTAAAAGCTGTTTTCATGATTGTCACAAGGACCAGCAGAGGTGCTTGAGTACCTTCTGAAAGTCAAAGGGAAAAGTGCTCTTCCATCATTTGGATGACTTTACAATTTCAGAAGCTTTATAAAGAAGTGGAGAAAAGTGCATTAATAGTTTTCCATAGAGCTCAACATAATTTGCTTTCAGACACTGTGGGCTTGATTCACTTAATCATTTAACTTTAAGCATATAATTAAGTGAAACGAGGGGGAAGAACTAGACACAGTCCATCACATCACATCTGCTGATTTTCCTCTGTTTTCTGTCTGCCAGCTGATGATGATCTCCCCACTGACCCTGAAGGCAGCAACGCCAGAAAGAGGGAAGATGACCCCTAGCTTTGGCTGCATCCTGACAACCATGGTCTTTGCTTTTCTCCTGTCCTTAGTTTTTACTCCCTGGTGTTATGTGGTGTTTAGTTTGTTATCTTCTAATTTGCTTGTTCAGTCAACTGTCAGTGGTTTGTGTCCATTAGTGGCACTGCTCGTGAAGACCAGCCCCACAAGCTAAAACTAGCGTGCATGTGGCAGGTTTGGAGTGACCGGTCAGATCATGGGTCAGACTCATTTTTCCAATGGTGGGTGATAAGTGAAATCAGTGAGAGGTAGAAGCTGAGATTTTTTTTCCGTTCCATCTTTGTGTTTGCATTTAGTCATCTTATGAGAAACAGAAATCTAATTTCAGTAACAACGCAAGGTCTCGGAGTTTTCTTCTTTATGCCTATAAATGAGAGTTAATGTTGATTTAATAGGACAACAGCAGTCTGTCAGACTGGACCAAGGAGGAGAAGATTAACATAAATGTCACTTAAACTTTAAGTAATTCATTGTGCTTCCTTTTGATTTATACTTCCTGAAAAAGCTCCCTCTCATGCTGCCTTATTTAATGTGTTAAATGTTGTCACAGTGAATTTTATAGAGTTTTATCTTTCTTCTTGCTCCAAGAAAACAATAGCTTAGAAGTGCCAGTTAAATACAGTTGTTGTAACATGTTTGTAAATACCTTGTTGTACAGTGACATAATTTAGTTATACCATAAATGCTACTCAGATATAGAAAGTAACACATATAAATCAGTGCAGGTTAAAAACATTTACAATTAATTGAACAAAAGAAAAAATACAGTTAATTTTCCCTTGTGCAGTCTGCCTGGTAATTTACATTAGTGATTAAAAAATAAGTTGCTATATTAAAATAATTTAGAAATAGCCATAATTCACCTTAGTTTTTTGAACTTCTGTGACTATGAGCCAAAGTGGGAATTCAACCAGGTTTGCGGCTTCCCTCTTTTCTGCGTTGCAGATGGGATATGTGGAGTTTCTGACAGTTCTTTCCAAAGCAATCACTGGTAATGGCATCACAACATAAAGACAGTCTCTGGTGATTTGATTCTTGTTTTCAGGAAGCCTCTGCTCCATGGCTTTACAAAACAAGCAGTAAATTCCACTTGGTCCTTGGGACTATTGTTTCACATTGCCAGACTGAACTTTCAGCGAGGCTTTCATCTGTCTGTGGAATATGATCTTCATAACAAAACACACTTCAATTCTTTTTGTTTGAAGTCAAAAAGTGTGTCTCTTATCATCAGTGTTGTTTACAAGCACACCGATTCATTAATTCTTATCTCTTGTCTATGTACTTACAGTAGTAGAAGTAAGATAAATTTGGGCTCAGAAAATATTCCACTAATGCAGTTGCAATTAATGTTGTAGCAATGACAATAAGAAGAAACAAAGAAACCACACGGTGTTTTTAGACTATAAATACTGCACAAATGCTTATTTAAAAGATAATTTCAGAAGCAGAAATACGAATTTTAAGACACAAATCTCTTCTAACTGGAGCTAGTTTGAAAATGTTTGGTAGGATTCCTTCACATGAGGATTTTAAAGAATCTGAAAAATGGTTTTGACCTAAATCAGAATATATATTTTTTATTCTTTTTAATATAAATCTTCACAGAAATCCTTGGTTGAACAAAGTATCTTGTTTCAGTAATCTAGATTAATATAATTATTTTCCTTTACTATTTAAAAATGAAAACCTAATATTAGCTGAAATATGAATATAAAAATTCTATCACTTGAAAAATCCAATATTTTTCTATTTTATGTATAGGAACATGAGAAATTCTGCAGCATAAAAATTTTATTTTGTCGAATTTATGGTTTTGACTGATTCAATATTTCATTAAGTAACTTGGCCAGCTTTTGACTGGGCAATAATCAGATTTAGACTTTTGTTAAAAATTAAAGCTTTGATTTTTGGGGCAGAACATTTTTACTAAGACATGTTAAAATTTACTTAAATTCTGAAATACTGGATTAATTCTTTGGGTCTGTGTGCTCTGCAGTAGATAGTATTACAATACTGGCTTTAAGATTGATTGATCACATTCATGTACTTTCTATGATGAATTTAAAAAGATAGAAGACCCCGGGTCCAAATCAAATATTTGAATAAATACCTGAAAATGCTCAGAAGGTTTTTATTTATTCTCAGTGGGAGCATTAGGCAACCAGGATTTTGAAGAAACTTCATGAAGTTGATGAAAGAAGCTAAATGCATTGGAAAAAATCTGATACCACAGATTATCAATGGTTTACCTGAAAGGATAATACACTTAAAGATATCTTGGCTTCCAGGTGCATGTTTGGTACATTGATGTGTCGGGCTTATTGAAGCTGAAGTCAATAAATCTAAGCTTCCTGCAGAAATGCTCACTATATTCCTGCAGAGTCCCTTTGTTGGTTTTCCCTGGACATGGGTTTTCTCTCTGTTACCTTTTCCTAAAACCTCTGATTTTTGAGCATTTCAAGGCTGGTGTTCTCCTTAGTGTGCTAGTTGAGGCAAGCACACTTGGGTTTACAGAGCTTTTAAATAGTCCCTGAATATGAGCAGCAGAGACAGGAAATACATAATGTTCTGTAAAAAAAAGGAAAGAGCATTTCTCTTCCTCATTTTTCTCACCATTGATACAGTTTTCAAGGTTGTAATCTGTGAGGGGGGAGAGGGGGTGGGTGGGTAACATTGTCCTCAATACTTTTTTCCAAATCCTGTCTTTTCAACTGACCTAAATGGTTTATCATTCACCTTGGCTAGTCCAACAGTCACAAATAGGCTCTTCCACAAAAGCAGATATTTTTTAATTTTCTTGTCTGAAATTTTCTTTCTCTGTTTGTCCTTACTCTGGGCATTTAGTTTTGTTTTTGTTTTTTTTTTCCTGATGTTGTTCTATAGGGATCTCTAACCTTGAAATCCCACCCCCTACTGAAAAATTTGCCTTCTGTTTGTAAGGAACACTGTGGTCCCTAAATGCCTCTCGTACAAGTGTATCAAGGTTTAACAATTTTCTGCGCTTCATGGTCAGGGACTTAGATAACAGGGGTCTGTCGTCTCATGCTGGATCTCAGTTACACAAGGAATACTATGCATGCTCAAAATAAAGCAAATTCAGAAATTCACTGAATCATCATTCACAAATTGGACCTATATCACCTAAAATGTCTTGTCATCTTTATTCCTTGGGGAGCAGTGTAAAGGAATGTTTGTCTTGGATCATAATCATTGAGGAAAGTAAGGGGAAAAAAATTAAAGGAATTTACCAGATAAAGTATGAAAGGTTTTTATGAATGTGATCTTGAATCAGATTATCCATAAGGTTCCTTCCAACCTGGCAGTCTATGATTTTTTTCCATAAATAATTGTCATCATATCAGAGTCCCTCAAAGCAAATTCTTCCCTTTTTCCCTTCTGAAGCATGGGAAAGTCTTCCCCAGAATTCATACTATCCAAAGTGAGACGAGACATTACCATAGTGATAGGGGATGGTACATTTAGTATTCCTTCCTGAGATATCTTCCCCTCATAGTCCTAATGAAATAGGGTAGAATCCCAGTCACACTCACTCCACTGTGCCTCTTCAGGTTTTTCTTCCTTTTACAGTCTAAGACCCATAAGATTGCTTCTAACTGGAAATCAGGAAAAAGGTGTGGGGTATATAATAAGGAAATTCTGCTAGTTAAGTGTTGTATAAGTGCAAATTATTTCTGACTCCACACAGTGACAGCAGCAGAAATAAAATTTTCACTAACTTCCTCTGCTGTTCACTAGACCGAACTTTTTTTTTCCAGTGGAAGCATGCACATAATTCATGCAAATACTACTTGGTTTTGCTTTGTTTTATAGACATGCTCACGCTCTTTTCTTTTTCAAGGATATCAGAGATGACAGCTACATAACAAACTGACAGCCACTCTGAAACTCTCTACTTGTTTCACAGTCTCAAATCCGGGCAAGTTCAGTCCAAATGTAGAGTAACAAACACATGGTCACAATGCAGTAAAAAATGTAAAGTAGTCTTTTCTGTCTCTGTAATTTCAGTCTGAGAGGTGAACTAGAGGTTGGTAGCAAACAGTAGTCAGATTTTCTAAAGAGGATGGATGGTAAAACTCTAAAGCAAATACTACAAAAAGCAGGAGGTAGGTATTATCCCTTTTGACCAAGGAGCAGTGAATAAAAATTGGGGTGTGTTTTGTATCTGTATGTAGGGTGATAAAATCAATTAAAAAAATCCTGTGTACAGAGCTGTTTTTTACAGTTTAAAGATAAAGTAGGAGGCAGTAGAAAACAGGGGAAGGGAAAAAGCGTGCGAAAAGGATAACAACAAAACAGTCTGGCAACTGAAAATTAACCCAGACAAATTCAAATGGAAAAGAAAACAGGTTTTAACTATCATGGTGATTCAGCAGGGGAATGTCCTACCAAAGGCAGCCATGTGAGGTCCACCCTTTATGCCGCTGATTGAGGACAGCCTGCCTTTCTACAAGAGACATCTCCCCCGTATGAACTCTGCCTCAGCTAAGCATGAGCTAATCAGTTCATCAGGACAGAAAGCAAACAAGTGAAGTTTGCAGAGGTATGATAGACTGAGTAGAGTCCCTGACCTAAACCTCCTTGTACTTCTCATTTAAAAGCTAATAGAAACCACCACCTCCAACTGGGAAAAAAAAAAATTTAAAAAATCACAATTATTCTTGGCTGTCAGCCACTGTTGGCAAACATGGGGGAGATTTCCTTGAAGAGAAAATTCAGTCCCTACTGGTTTAATCTGAGAGTTTTCCTGCTCTGGCAGAATAACACCCATCTTACTTTGAATGAGTTTTTGCCACTTAGACCAATATATCTTCATTAAGATAGAGAATAGTTTTTGGATCTTAAGACAGAAAGAAAACAAAATAAAAATAAATAGTTCCTTAGATTCATGGGAACCAAGGAGGAAAGTTGTTCTTGTAAAAATGAAGGCTGCAAAAACTCAAGAGCATTTGGCATGTTAGCTGGTGCTGAAGAGGGATGACAAAATGTTCAACAAACCAAAAATATTCCATCTGTTCACTAAAAAATGGAATTATGTGAAGCAAGACAAATAACAGGAAATACAGAATTCTTCCTCTCCTCGAGACATTTTGACACTAGCATCTCAACCCAAGCACTTAACTAGTATTTAAAATCATTAAACCCAGTCTTTGAAACAAATTACATCTAGCCCAAGCCTCAGCAGAGCAGAGGTGAGTGAGGAGGGAAGGACATTGGAAGCACTGTTCCCAGGAGAAGTGGCTAAAAGCACAGCTGATTCTCCTCCTCTTTGAGGCCTTCGTCCCTGCAGGGATTTCAATGCAGTGTGCAGTACTGCTGCAGGGCATCCTCAGTCTCTGGAGGTGAGAGGAGTTCTACTTGTGAAGAAACTCAAGCTGTTTGGAAAGGACTGGCTGTGTGGGCTCTGCTGGGCTTTTTCTTCCACTGCTTCTCTTCTCACCTCCCTGTTCTTGAGGTTCTGCAGAGGGACAAGGTACAACAGGAAAGAAAATGGGATGTTTACTCAACAATACCACTTCATGGCTGGTTTTGACAGCAACACTTGCAAAGGCTGTGAAAAATTTTCTCTGGTGAATTAATCTGTGACTTCTTTGAGGAACAGTTGGGTAAAACAGACCTTTTTGAGATGCCTATCACCTCCAGAACTGTGAGCTCCTGACATGTCAGAGCTGGGGACAAACATTATCTGTCTTCAGGCAGATCTTGCAGAAATGCTTAGCTTTTGAGCTGATTGTGCTGCTGGATTATTTTACCAGGCAAATGTTTCACAAGCCTGGTTTGAGTAAAATCAGTAATTTTCTTTGGAGTACATGGTCTTTGGAGCACATTTCACCCCCCTGAGGAGAAAGGTGCAGGACTACAGTTGTTGTTTCTGTGATGTTTCTGCCTTTTTTTTTTTTTTTTCTCCACAGGTAGACCTTACCACTCTCATTTTCTCATCTTTCAAGTCCTTCAATTGCTCTCATGGCAGACATCAACATCTTTCAGCTTTATCCTTACTCTGCCCATCCCTGTATGTATATTTGGGCTAGTGTTTAGGCTACTTCAGAGTAAGGCTGATGAAGATTATCTTCACTGAGCAATGCAGAAGAGCACTGTTTTGTATCGTCACACCTGCATCATTCATTATATATATATATAAATTTGGTATTGTCTGGTTATTATTACAGTAAATCTAACTATAAAATTATTTTAGAGAAATGGAACAAAAGGAAACAATCTTCCCTAATTTGATTTTGCATCTCTGTTTGTGGTTCTGCTTTACTGCTTTTGGTGGTTGTTTTAAGCACATACAAGCAAGGCACAGCCAGCATGCCATATATTGTGATGCCCTTCTAAAACCTCCCTTGCCGCTGGCCTCAATTCCTTCTCTTACAGCTTCTTAGCAAAGACAGTTCCACTTTATACCCATTTCCAGCCATTTCAAGCTGACACTTTTAATTCATCTCACTGTAGTTACCAAGGGCTTATTAGAGAGATAAAGAAAAAAAGAAAGGAAAAGAATGGGTACTGCAGTCTCCAAAATATCAAGCTCCTGTGACAGCTCCAAGTTATCTAACTCCAATAGGCATTAATGGCATTTCTTGTATTTACAGGCAAATTCTTTCCTTTCTCCCAGGAAAGGAGAGAAAATCTGAAGACTCATCTTCTGTGGTATTTGAGAATATATTTGATTGCAGTACCCAAGGGACTGACGACAGCAGAGGGGACTCACCCAAGGAAAGGAGAGTCACAGTGACTGTGGTGTCTGTGTTTGTTGATGATGAGGATCAGCTCTCTCCTGACACAGAGTACTATACAGCTGCACATAGATCCACAAAGTTGGTAGCTCACTTAAAAAGTCAGATTCAGGCACCAAGGCTTGAAAAGATATGTGGAAATGTTAAAATCAGGTGACTTTATGGTAATGATTTTCAGGATAAAATTGTAACTGGCCCAACTAATTGACCCCATCCCTCCATCAGAAGCTGGTTTTCCTCAGAGAGGACCACCTAACCTCTCCTGAGTTGTTTCCACCCAGCTTTGCACCCATGGATTCTTGGCCCAGGTAGGATTTCACTCTTCCAGATGATGTCCCTCTTCATCCCTTAGCAGGGTGTGATGATGTCAGTTTTTATGTCACATCAGCCAGAGCTCTGCAGGTAGAAAGAGCTCATGCTAAATCACCACAGGGTTGTTTTTTTCTTTTCCATTTTGTATTCGGAAAGGAGTGACAAAAAAGGAAACTGGGGGGGGAAACTCATCAGTCCCATTCTGAACTGGAATTAAAAAGATATTTCACAAATGACAAGTCACTGGAACATAATTCCGTGATGCTGCCAATTACTCACTCACATTGTGAACCACTCAGAAAAATACCCTAAGATGTTACATGCAGACAAAACCAGATTTTTAGCTGATATATATTTTTTACTCTCAATGCAAAGATGCTATTTTGGTTTTGTTTGTGTGTGTTTGTTTGTTTGTTTTGTTACAAACCATAATATTTAATATTTAAGGAAGTATTTAATATTTAAGGCAAGGTTATAGTTTCAGCAGGATACTTTTCCCTAACATCTGCATAGCGGTGTATCTTTTGGAATAAGATCTTGTTTATAAATGGGGCAGGCATTCTTAGGAGGCAGGAACAAAGAAAAGCATTTTTATTAGCAGCAGGAACCACATGAACAGCTTTGACCTCAATTTAGGATTTAGCTTATCATTTCACACAGAGGATTGCATCAAGAATTTGACACTGGTGCCCTTTACTAATTTGTAAAGCAAACTAAAAGGAAAATAATGGAGTACGGATAAGTGCTGTTCATGAACCACTGAGCAGGCTGTATTCCATTCTGTCCAAATTACTCCACAATCAGTCAGAAATCTCACGACAGACTAGGTTGTCTTTTTGTTGTTTTTATTCCTCTAGGAGAAAAAAAAAAATAGAAAGACAAATTAAACTGCCAGGCCTGTCTGTCCCTATCCTGCTGGCGATCAGGAGTATTGTGGAATTGGCATTCCTTGCGCTCATCGCTGTGTCCACGGAGGGAAGCGCTGCCTGGGTGCGGGAAGAATATTCGCCTGCCAGTGTTAAAGCCATGGTCGTGTGATCGCAGAGCAACCTAAGGTTAGGTCTTAAGTGTGCTAAAGCCCTGGCAGCTTTGCTCCAATTGGCTCCATGACATTCCCTGCTCGGCAGTGATCCTAATGGCTTGAGACTGGCTGAATTCTTCTAACCCCAGCAATTAGTTCTTTCATTTTCCAGAACTCCACTCACTTGAAGTGTTATTTTTTGCACACGGAGAGTGTGTTGGAGCTGGGGCTTAACCAACCCAAATGCGCTTGCTAAGTGAATCATCTTTCAGGGAAAGCCACAATGTCCTACACTCCCCATGCTGACTCAGCCAGATTTTTGTCCCTGACAGCAACAAAACCAATTCACAAATTTTGTTAGATTTTCCTGAACAAAAGAGCTGTGTAAGAGCAAAACCATACAAATGATCTTACCAGATATGTGGTATTGACATCTCAGTAAGGGATGAGTTTAGTCTTTCACTTCTCTAGCTGAAAGATGGCACAAAGCAACCGAGACTGCATTATTTGTGTTTCCCCCACAGCGATGACACCGCCTGCTTGCACACCAATATCCTGTTCCTGTATGCCAGAGCAGCCTCATAAATTAAAACTCCTTTCTAGCCACATTTACATGGGTACCCCTTCCCCGGTCCTGTATTCTCCTGGCAATGACTTTTGAAATAAGGATGACATTTCTAAACAAAACCATACAACTACATTACTCAAAGTAATATATATATTGTATGGAAACTGATGAGTAGCTTTTCCTCACGTTACTGAGAAGCACATATTTCCTGCACATATTTCATGACACCAGGCGTATGGCCCCAATCCAGTGAGTTATGGAAAGGCTTGATACGTGTGATTTTATGGGGCACAGCAGGACTAAGGGCTCCTCAGGAGCTCTGCTTTTAGCCTGCATTACCCTGGTAGGGGGGAAGAGCAAAGGGTGCACAATATGCCTCTTTGAATCAGTTTGTGGATGTATGGAAAACACATGAGAACACACAAACCACCATCTGTTTACATAGCTTTATATCGTCTGTGGGAAGAGGAAGCATAAGGAGGGAGGTTTATGCTCTGACTGTCATTGAGGAAAGCTGGCTATCAGACAGGAGGAGAAAGCGAAGACAAAGAAAAAACCCAAAGTAGGGCAGGGCACAGGACTAATGCTGAGAGAAATATAAATGAGTGAGTAAGGGGAAAATGTACACTATTGCTGTGTCCTGGCTGTGTCTGCCTCTCAGTCTGGTGTTCAACTCAGCTAGTCTCCTTGATATTCAACACCCTTACAAGTCCCAGGTTTCCCTGTCACATTGCCTTGGCATGACATACCTGGAAAAGTGTGTACAATAACCTGTTCACACTCCAGCCATGCCAGACTTGTGCCACCAAGTGTCAAGGTCTGTCTCCAGCTTCACAGAATCATAGAATCATAGAATCATTAGGGTTGCAAAGGGCCTCTAGGATCATCAAGTCCAACCCTCATCCTAACATCTGTCTATCTATCTATCTATCTATCTATCTATCTATCTATCTATCTAATCTATCTATCCATCCATCCATTAGGCTATAGCCTCAAGTCTACTCATTTTTTAAACACCTCCAGAGATGATGACTCCACTACCTCCCTGGGCAGCCTGTTCCAGTGCCTAACCACTCTCTCAGTGAAGAATTTCTTCCCAGTATCTAATCTAAACCTCCCCTGATGCAACTTGAGACCATTTCCTCTCGTTTTATCATTAATAGTTTGGGAGAAGAGACCAACACCAGCCTCTCTACAACCTCCTTTCAGGTAGTTGTAGAGAGCAATAAGGTCTTCTCTCAGTCCTCTCTTTTCTAGACTAAACAACCCCAGTTCCCTCAGCCTCTCCTCATAAGGCATGCTTTCCATACCCCTCACCAGCTTTGTTGCCCTTCTCTGGACCTGCTCTAGCGCCTCAATGTCCTTCGTGTACTGTGGTGCCCAAACCTGGACACAGTACTCAAGGTGCGGTCTCATGAGGGCCAAATACAGGGGCACGATCACCTCCCTACTCCTGCTGGTCACGGCATTTCTGATACAGACCAGGATGCCATTGGCCTTTTTGGCCACCTGGGCCTACTGCTGGCTCATGTTCAGCTGGCTGCCCACCGGCACCCCCAGGTCCCTTTCTGCCAGGCAACTTTCCAGCCACTCCTCCCCAAACCTGTAGCATTGGCTGGGGTTGTTGTGACTGAAGTTCATAATTCAGCACTTGGCCTTGTTAAACCTCATCCCATTCACCTCAGCCCATTGCTCCAGCCTGTCCATGTCCCTCTGCAGAGC
>JANHFX010018507.1:0-12239 GCA_027560015.1 Chloroceryle amazona | reverse complement strand
CGGTGTCAAATGCCTTCCTGTAGTCCAGGTAGACAAACCCACCGCTCCTCCCTCATCCACTAGGCAGGTCACCTGATCGTAGAAAGAGATCAGGTTGGTTAAACAGGACTTGCCCTTCATGAACCCATGTTCTCTGAGCGTGATCCCCCTGTTGTCTTGCACTTGCTGCATGATCACCCCCAAGATGACCTGTTCCATAATCCTCCCCGGAACAGAGGTCAGGCTGACAGGCCAAAAGCTTCATCTGTGAAGCTCAGCTATCTGAGCTCAAGCACAAATTGACTGCTGGTTTTTCAAGAGAGTTGTCTTCTCTTTGATCTTTTTTGATACATAACATTTTGGAAGTGATGTTTTCTGTGACAATTCACCATAAACACTACTTCTGAAGTGTACTTTGGAGCACTGGGAGAAGACAGTGGCAATGCCCACAGACCTGACCAAACCAAGATGGCATCACTGGCACCTTGAGGAACAGCTTAAAGTGCCTTTTGAAACCAAAGCAATACATCTCAAATTAAATAACATATGGTTAAATCCAGCCCTTGTCCTTGACTCAACATTAGCTTTCAGAAGGTTTGTTCTGGGAACTCCTCCCAAGCAATAGATCAGCATGATGGGATGATGTGGAATCCTTTGCAAGGAATTCTTAGTTTGCAGACATCACCCAGGAGTTCAGAAACAGAGAAGATGAGATTAGAAGGTGGCTGAAACTAGCTGAGTTCAAAAAGCCTTCTTGCTAATTTATTGCACAAATAGTACACAGGTGCAGGCATAAAATAAATGTTTTTTCCCAGCTACAGCCTGCCAGATCCATGCCCTGAGCATGTCTGAGGAACCCTGTGCAAAGTGAATCAGAGACGACAGGGAAAGGCTGAGTCCTTCGCCAGACAGGCAGTCTCATGGTGGCTACTACACACATCTCATAGTGCTGCGGGGCCATGACAAGAGGCTGTGGCTGAAGTGATACTTCAGACATATGTCTCCTATCCCCAGTGGTAGTTGCAATATCATTTTCATTTCCAGGCCCTTTCACAGCCCATTTCCAAGGTTAGTTTAAACACATTAGGCAAAGGGAGCTCATTCTGCAGCTGGAAAAGGGAAAGGATCAGAAAAATTTCCCAGCCATTTTGGTGTGTCTAGGAAATGACCCTCTTGATGTGATTCTTCTTGACTCATTGCTTCCCTGCTATCCTCTCTGCTGACAAGATCTGGTAGACAGGACTGAGTATCATTGCAGGAAAAAAAAAAAAAGGTGAAAATGATGGCTCAGCAAATTTTACCCAAAATGGTAAAATCAATTTATAAATTAATTCATTACAAGCAATGTAAGATTGTGCTTAAATTGTCTTTTCATGAAGACAGAAGGACTATTTGTGCCTGAACTTTCACTTCCATCCGCCATTGGAGCTGACCAAAGAGATGATGTCCTCTTGTGGTAGCTCTTTCCCATCATTGACTGACCAGACTTAATTTTCATTCTGCAGCTGGTAGGAGGTAGTTATAATTATACAGTGTAAACATCAGAGTTGGGTTTCTAGTATCCAAAGTGGGAATGGAGAAGTGGGGCATGGGATGTGTCTCAGAACCCTGTCTGCAGCCCATAGCAAGGATTAGGAAATCTGAAGAGGAGAAAACCATGTGCTCACAGCCCACTTGGGGTGTTAAATCTAGGGGATGCATCTTGTAGGTGGCAGAATCAGGCACCTCCAGAGGATGACATGGAGTCCCTGTGCTGAACTGCTCCCTGGAGGGTCTTAAATCTCTTTGTTGTTTAGATATGGGGAGACTTGCTTAAAACTTGGACACCTAAATGTAAAGCCCAGAATTATCACGAATATCCCTCCTGATCACCATTAGATTTTTGTCAGAAACAAAGGATGTCTAATAAATATTCTGAGGTTTTTAATAAATTTTAATAGGAAAATAAAAAAAAACAAAGAACCACTTTGAAAACAAAATGTACCACTCTGAAATGACATTGTAAAATGACAGAAAAGCTACCATTTCTAGACAAAATGTCTCATTTCAATTATTTTAATTGTTTGTTAAATACACATTATTTTGGCTTATTTTGATAATGATGATAGATACCCAAATTTCCCAAAAAGAATGTCTGTTGGGAAAAATGCAGCAACATGCTGGCAAAATGGAGAATTATCTGTGTTAAATAAGATAAATATCTTCCTCACTTTTTCCTGTGCAATCCCATCATTGGATTTTTGGTGCAATTGCAAGTAACAGTTGTTCTATAATTCTTTGTTCCTATTATAAGTATAAAAAAAAAAAGCTAACAAAATGTTTCCTTAGACAGTCCAGCACTACATGAGACTAGAAGTGATTCTTCCTAGAGGGCACTTCTCATTCCACTTTGACCTTGATAGGCTACAAAAATACCTGAGTAGTATCTTTTCTGGCTCAGCACATTTTTTAAAAACCCTTCAGTTGTGCTTTCCTTTAAAAATCTGCATTAGCTATAAAAACCTTACTGGATGGCCTAGTTTCCTGTAGAATTATAAAAAAACCAAAATGTGCCTTGGGCAGAATGACCTTATTCTTTGCATTCTTATTCCCTGTAGCTCTTTCTTATGCTTGTTACTTCTGTGATGTGTTAGATTGTGTTTTGCATCAGTCAGTGGATAAAGGAACTGGGTGTGGAAGCAGTAGCCATGTGGGGGACAAGACCTTTCCGAGACATAAGCTCCCGTCCGTGGGCACATGGTCTTTCCCACCCATCTGACTTCATCTGTTTGACTTTCTCACCAACTTGAGTAGAAGCAGCAATGTGTGTCCTAGCAGCTGCACAGTCTCCTGGGATATGCAGGTTCTGCCTGGGTCTTCTCCGTCCTAGATGACTATTTCTAATCATTACGCAGATATATCAAGAGTGGTCATAAATACCATCATCTGCAAAAGAAAATGTGTGGCTGGCTACCAGTTAGAGATGGGAAAGTTGACAAGACAGGAGCTGCCTCCCACCATCTTGGGATTCTGACAGAGGAGAACACCCAGTCAACACAACCACCTCTCTCACATATGGAGGGCTTTTGTCCCCGGGGACTCAAACACTGGTGGAAAAATAGGTGGGCCACTGAGCTACAGAGCTTTTGCAAGGTGCCTGGCTTTCGCTCCCTCCTGTTGGAGCTACTTCACTTTGTATAGGTGATTAAATATTCATTGGGCCAAGGAGAGAAAAGCAAGAGATTGATTCTATTGCCCAGTTGTTCAGGTGCTCACCTGGGATGTGAGAGATGCAGGGTCAAGTCCTTGCTCTGAAGATGGTTAAATTATTTATACAAAGTGGAACAGCTCCAGCAAGAAGGACGTGTATGCCAACAAGCCTGATGGATGTCTCCTGCACTGCACAAAACCTCTTTCCTTTTAATCCAGTGGGTGACCTGATGCAGGCTTTCTTGCCAAGTAAATTTTTTCCTGTTTGCATCATGATTTGTTAACTTCTCATTCTTGCTCCTAGAGCCAAGGCTACCTTGGTCCCCACGCTCCACAGCAGGATTCATGGTTGAGTCTCCTTGCCAAGGGATACACAGCTGCTCTCCCACCAGCAACTCATATCTCACAAGGGTCAAGGAAGCTGTGTCTCCACCTCTGTCCTTGGCATCTCAACTGTCTTTGCTGTTTGTGCAGTGGATGAAGCCCCCTCAGGCTCTTGAGAGGTAGCAGAGAACCCAAACATCCACAGACATTTCCAGGGTTGGCAGGAGCTGCTATGAACAGAGGGGCAGTGAAAATAAGGAACTCGCCTTATAATAAGGATGTGTAAAATTCTCTCATTTTGTTGTTTTCTCCCTAAATGTTTCAATGTGAATTATTTTACTACTCTAATGTCAGTGTTGCTACTGTTATTTTCTCTTCCATCTGACACCATTATCTAAAATTAATTGGGACGGAGAACTAATGTTTTCCCTTGCAAGGGCTGGTAGGAATGGCCTGTGACATGTTATCCTCGACATATGAACTATCTTAATTTCAGTAGCATCCCACAAACTTTAAAAGTGTCTGGATTAAAACAGTGCTTAAATAACCTAGTCTGCTTTACAGAAAAGATATTTAAGATATATTGACTATTAACACAGCAAATTTTCCATGGGGCATTTAAATTGACCAGGATGTTTCCATTGCTGTTCTGCAGCAAATGTCATTAGGTAAAAAACCCAAAGATATCAGTATGGTGTTTAAATTTACACACACTGTTGTAATGTCAACGTGAGCTCATCCATTTCCTCACTTTACGCAGTTTGTTCTGCTGCAGTAGACTGTTTCAATATTCACAAACAAGGGAAAAGTTTCTTAAAGGGCAATAGCTGAGCACAATAAAATACAATGGAAATATAGCTTCTCTGTACAAAAATTATTTAAAATACAAAAAACAAACCCCAAAAAAACAAGATTACAAAAATATCTGTGATAAAAAAAATATCTAGTGCTTATACTTGATATCAAAATCTGGTTCTGTTGATTTTGAGTAATGGCTTATTCAGTCAACAGAGTTGGCATTGTTTACTTTTTTACTCAAGTTTATTTTTATTATTACTGCTAAGTTTTGTGTTAGCACACACTTTTAAATTAAATGAATATCCAAATACTGGTATGAAGTTGCTAATGGCACCATATGTACTGCATTAGCTTGCATACTATGTAAAGAAAAAGTTTTAATTGTCCTACCATCGCCTGAGGATATTTTTGTGGTAAGCAATTAAGATTTATTTTCCTGTTCATGTAGAAAGTCGCTTCATGAAAACACTGGAATACAGTAACTTTTGCCCAAATTATACATTTTTTTGCTTTTATCATTTTGATTAAGGGAAAAGAGAACAATTACTTAAAATCTGAGTATCTCGATAAGCATTTAATGGTTATTTCTAACGGAATAGTTCCTTCCCTATCCATAAATAATGTAACAAGATTTAAACAATCTAGTACCATTTACTTCTAAACTTCACTGTGAGTCTATTTCTCCCCTGTTTTCACTGCTAAGCAGTCCAACAAAAGGTTTAAAATAGGCAATAGAAACTCAAAAATTGGCTGAAAGATTTAGCATCAGGGAAAAAAAAAATGCAGCCTCTTAAGTGCATCTGATATTTGTGAAATAGTGGAGGGGAGAGCTCTTGCTTTTAGCAAGGTGAATCACGAGCTGCCCTGGCAATGTGTCCCATCTGTGCCACCAGCGCAGCGACCCATACCCAGTCCTCCTTTCGTGGGGGTCAAAACTCACAGCTGCTGTATGAAGCTGTTGGGAACGACAGGATGGGAAAAGAGTCCTTGTTCCTCACCACGGCTGGACCTATCCCTGCGTGTGCAACAGCGGAGGAGGAAGAGACTGGGAGCCACTCCGCCAGTCCCACACTTCGACATTGTTTCAGAGTGATTTGTTCTTCATGACAGGGTCAAGCTGCTGTGAAAAGGTTAAACAAACGGACTTTGTAAGCTCCTTTTAGGGGAAAGCTGGTCAGAAGGCCCCTTTAATCACCAATCCCCTTTAGCCCTGGGAAAAGCCATCGGCCAGACTCACTTGTACGGCTGCAGGGAGCTGGGGTGAGGGAGGGTTGGAGGCTCCTTGCCCTGCCGCAGCCGCCTTTGCTGGCAAAAAAAAAAAGAAATCTTACAAGCGAAGGTGTTTGGCTGGAAGTGCTGGTGTGCCTCCCCCTGAGCCGAAGTGCCGCCAATGCAGAGGAGGAGAAGGAGGAGGAGGACATTCCTCTGGGGCCGGTGTGTAGCCCAGCGTCCCTAATGCTGTCTGCACCCATCCTGTCAGGAGGGTAATGAGGGGAAAGTTCCCAGACGAAAATGAAAAGCACCTCGGTCTTCAGCAGGGGTTTGGAGGAGGCTTGTCGTAACAACCTCCACCTTCCATCCACCGTGGCTGCAGGTCCGGTGCTCTGCTGGGCAAGGAATCTCCGTGGGTTAATCTCTGCAGACTGGCGTTTTTTAGTTCAGCTTCTCCTGCCCTTTTGAGGTGTGACCATCTGCTGGATACTCAATGCATTACACACCTGAACTGCACCTTCCTGCAGATGCCGTACGAGAGGGATGGTTCCTCTTTATTCACAAATAATAAATAGTACTGGCTTAATAAATAGTACAAGCTCCAGTCCCCTCCCAGTGAGAGTGGTGGCAACCAAGGGCAGCACCATTTCTCCTGCCATGGGTGGTGGAGGTGGCAGGAGATGGCAGTGATGTAGATGGCCTTGGCCAAGTGTGGTGTATGGAAAGGGTGGGAAAACACATGGTGAAAAACAAGCTTGGCAGCAAGGATTGCAGACACTGCTCCCTCTTTCCTCAGAGATCCCCTGCCCTTTGCAGATGAGTAATTTGTTAACCTGGGTCCTTCCTCATCTCCTTCCTTCTCATCCTCCTTCCCTACCCTCCACCCCCAAGCCTTAGCTGTGAATTGCCTAACATCCACATGGAAACCTGGGCTTTCATTTCAGGAGACACCTTTGCAGAAAAGCCCAGGGGTTGTTATGGGTGAACCCTGCCGTCTCTCTGTGCCAATCCCAGCCATGCCATGTCTCTGCCTGTTTCCTCCCTTAGATCACTATATCCCTCACCTTGTTCTCTTCAGCTGCTTTCTTCTCACCACAAGCTACTTTGGTAGTGATTTTTCACAGTGACCCTAAACCTAGTTGGTTTCTACTCTCATTACTGTATCCACCATCCTAATTTCCTTTTCATGTCTCCACCTTACTGCCCACCAATTCCACCGCCACCTTCTTCACATATACTCACTCCCTTATATCACAGACAAATATAAAATAAAAAAAGTTCCCACCTCCCTCCTGTTTACTGCCATGCCCCATCAGAGATGCAATAATTGCATGTATGAACACTCCTCATCTAGTCCACTGCAAAGTAAACCAAATCAATTCTGCCAAAAAATAAAGCCAGTTGCCATGAAAGGGACTGGATGTTATAGAGTTCCAGCAATAGGACCAGCTGAGGACTATCACTTGTCAGTTGTTTCAGGTGGATCTTTAAGTGCATGATGGGTGTTGCTGACAATCCCCTGACCATGTTGCTAGCTAGCAGGGGCTTCTCTTTCACCCCTGAATCAGGATGTTTCTGAAAATACTCTGAAAGTCAACAGGAATCATCAAGCAGACTAACAACCGGAGAAGAGCTTCAGGGGTTTTTGTTCATGAGGAATTTCCTTAACTCTGTTCAAACTTTGCCTAAAATATAGGGGTAATTTTTTGCCCCTGCATTATCCATCACATCATTTTCATTTGTATATAATTTCGTTTGCAATAATTGTCCTCTATGACCAAAATTTAAAAAGACAGTACAGTGCTTCCTACTTTGAGTTCTTCTTCAAGTAATCTTCTTGATGCTTGAAATAAAAATGCAGGTCTTCTTCCTATAATCAGGTCAATTTGTATCCTTTCTGCACTACTAAGACCATTTCTCAGGCAATAACTTCAGTATCTAAGATCTGGATTAAGACTATTCAAATAAAACAATGAAGGGGAGAATGAAAAAGTTAGTACTTCCATTTAGTAACATAGATGTGAACTGAATAGCCTAACCACCTTCTGCACCCCTCTGACTGTCATACAGTTCATGCTGAAATAGCCATCGCATTTCACATGGATTAAATGGATTTAGTAAGAGGCAAACCTTTCAATACTTCTACAAAACACAGCAAAATGGACAAGGTAGCAACTTCCAGCTAAGGACATGGTACTGAGCTACTGAAGTCAGCAGCAACTCTGCCAGCAATTTAAGTGTGAATTAAGAATTTGAATTCTGGATGAGTCAAGATATTTCTACCACCATAGTCAGTCTTCAACTGAATTTAATCTCCATCCTTCATCAGCTGTCAGACAGCTGAATTGTTGCCTGGCCTGCAGGGGTGATAGTTTTGTGGCAATGAAACGCTGAAAAAGAATTGAAGAAATCACGTGGGTCACTCTCCCACCATCCCACCCCCTGTGTGGAAGATAAGTAAATCACTTTAGATAATCTCTTACGGATATTTGTTCTAACCTGTATTTCTCCAGCACAAATGCTGGGATTTCTATCAAACTCTTTTCTTAGATACCACCTTAAGAGACAGACTATGTTTCTAATATTTATCCTCATTTTCATTGTTGCAAATTTAAGTGATTTCTCTTTCTTATTCAGTTGGACACAAGAAATCACCAGCAACTTTGTACCAACTATTTACATACAGAAAACCATTGTCTCCACTACTCTTCTTTTTTTTTTTTTTTTCCCCCAGTTTAAACAAAGCCACATCTTTAACCCTTCATGATTTCCAGATTTCCGTTATTCTGTAGACTCTTTCCTGTTGATCATTATGAGGGCAGTCAAGCTTCCCAATTCTGCAAGCAGCATGCCGAAATGCCATTAAGCTGGGAGCTGCAAGGCACGTACGTTGGAAAGATGAGCAGGAAGGGAAACAGCGCTCTGGAAACAAGCTGCCATGCAAATGGATGTGGTTCTTATGAAAATCTGGAATTCCTACAGAAATATGAAAATCTGTGGCAGGTATTCCCCAGAGTTACGCAGTGAGTGTGATCACACCACAGCTCCGGACACCTTGTTTTCTCTCTATTGGGAATTTGGATTATTCAGCAGCCTCCAGGCAAGTGACAACTGATGTGATATGGCCCAGGTAGGAGAGATGCACTTGGACTGCTCAAAAGAAAGAGTGTGGCCAACCCTTCTTTAAAGCATCTGCATATCAAATCTCTTAAAAGAAAGATGAAAGTCTCTTAAAAGAAAGAGAAAATATTTATTGGCCAGAAATAATGTTGCCACACACATTGTATAGACATTTTCATCCAGATGAGTGATAAAAATGCTTTTGCATTAAGTTTAATTTTCTTTTCCTCATCAAAAAGATGTAAATATAACAAACATGCAGTTCTTCTAGTGGGTCATGGAATCTGTTATGTATGTTATCCATAATCATATATACGATCAGATCTGAATTAGCTCAGCTTGATATTCAAACCTCGAGCCTGAAAACATGTGGTTTGTCTTTTGGAGTATCGAAGTCTGGGCAATGAGTTCAGTCTTCTCTAATTTTTTCATGTGTTCTTAACACTAATTGCTTGTAGGTCTGACTTTCCAAAATCATTATAATAATAATAATAAAAAAAAAAAAATTACAATGTTAATTCCAGCATTTCCTCACTTTAATGAACTTCATAGGTAAGAATTCATGCTGGTATTAATGAGTTCCCAAGCAACTAAAATTAATTTCAGAAAGTAATAAAATTGGGGCTTAAATGTCTTACAGAACTGGAAAAGCTCCAAAATGCAAAACCTCAGAGATGTTCAGACTATGAACAGATTTGCATCTCCCTAATACCAACATCCATTGACAACATATCACATCACCGGGAAACAGCCAAAGCTTACAGCCTACTCAAAAAGTGATCTTTGGTTTGTATCTCACAAAGCTGTGCAAGCACAGACAACATTAACCTTTGGCAATAGTGATAAGCGATATTTCACACAGAAGAGTCAGGTTAGCACCTCTGTTGCTACAGAAGATATAGTTAGGTTCTTGTTTTCCATGGGGCAGGAAATTCTGCCAGCAGTATACTGATACAGGTTCTGGGACCTCTGATAACTTAAATACCAAACCAGAATAATACTTTACAGATTCCAGAAGGCTCTCCAGGAAGGGCAAAAGACAGAGCTCACCTTCAAGAATGGAAGGATCTGGTGTATGTTGTGTTCTGGTTATCCTTTATACATTTTATTTAAACCTGTCTTTTAAAAAATACTGTCAATGGGACAATATTATAAGACAGAACAGAATTCAGCAACAGCCAACAGCATTTTCTAGGTAAGAAGAAAATAAAAATCCAGAGGAGAGACGTGAAGGGCAGTGAGAGTGGGGTAAATCAGCATAGAAACAAAACATGGGATAATAACAAACACGTTTATCTGGACAAGGACTCTGCAGAGCCTGGCTGATGAGCAAAAGAGGATGGTGTGGGTGCTGAAATGAGAAGAGAAAACCTGCTGCAAAGCATGTGTGCAAAAAGTCAGATGTCATTGGCGTTTCACAGAGAGTTCTGTGTCCATGCTCGGAACTCAGCTCACAGGGAGCAGAGCGTCTCTCTGTGGGATATTTCCCAGAGAAAAATACTTGTTCTGCTATTGATTTGCACAAAAATAATGAAGGTAGACCTTTCCCGTATGATGGATCTGAGCAAGGCAATGACTGAGTATGCACACACTAGAGAGGCATCAAAACATATTTTAAAAGACCTTTGTCTTCGTGAAGTCAAACCTGGAAAAGATTAGGGAACACCATGACTCGGGGGCTTCCTACATGGCACCTGTGTAATTGTGTATGTATCATTCATCTTGGATAGTCACCTATTTTTTGTGTATTAATTTAAGACCAGACTGTGTTTGGCACAGTCCCAGGGAGTGCTAGACACACACACACAAAAAAAGAAGTATAAGATCTTTATCTGAATGAAACCAAAACCAAATACTCTGGAAATGTTATCTTTTTTATTAACATTATTTTTTATTATTATTTTCCAAACAGCCAATAAAGACAGTAACACCTCCAAATATTCTTTTATTTTATTTTATTTTCAGTAAAAAGATCAGAAAAATTTCCCTGCTTTGGAATAAAGCCAAAGGGGGAAAGAGACTTATTCCTGAAAAAAATTTGGGGAGATCGTCCTTTGGGAGTACTCTCTGAGGACCTTCTCTCCCGCTCTGCATTATTCTCTGTGTTCACCTTCAAAATTCACGGGATTATCATAATTTTATTCAGGAGTGAGGGTAAACTATCGAATAAACCACCACCCCTTTGGCTGGTCAGGACTCGGCTATTCTACACCCAGAAGCCGAGTTCAAGTGCCGCACACCGGCTGGGACGCGGGGCCCCACCGGGACGGGTGCCCCTGAGGCAGGAGTGGCGGGGAGGGGCAGTAAACGAATTCATTTCACAGCTGGGCAGAGAAGCTGCTTTTAGGGCGCAAAAACTTACTCCGCTGCCTCCCAGCCCTCTCTGCCTCTTCGCAGAAGACCCTCTTTGGGCAGGTCCCTCTTTGCCAACGGGACTGACCGGGAGTTGGAGGCGCCAGCTCCACGATGGAAAAGTAGTGGGGACACCAAAGGTGTCGAGAGGGGTGCAACCACCTCATTACTTTTTCCTAAGGGAGGCCGTGGAACCCGGGCTCCCTTGTAAGAGATTCCGACAAAACAGAACGATCTTGAAAAATGGATTTCCCTCAAAAATTAAAATTAATAATATAATAAAAATAAATAAAAGTATTAAAAGAAAAAAAATTTCTTCCTCATGACCCTGATTATTCTCAGGAGTGGAAATGGGAGCCGAGCGCAGTACCCCAAGTCCCCGGTGCCGCTGGAGGAGGGAGGGGGAGATGCAGGCACTTCGGGGCCGGCTACGGGTCAGATCTGTCGGGAAGGTCTCCGGGGTCTCTCCTGCGCTCCCAACCGACGTCAGCTCCGCTCCGAGGGAAGGACACGACACTTGGAGAGGCAGCCGTGGGTCGCCCTACTCTGACCTCGAGCATGGCCGGGAGCTGGCCCCTGGCTTGGAGACGATATTTCAGGAGCTGGGGGACCTGTGGCTTCCGTGCGGGACAAGCCTGATAGACACGGGCAGAGACAGACACGGGTAACATTTCCATTCCGCAGAAGTGGGCGGGAAGGGTTTGGGGCTGAGCTGAGCATCAACTTGCAGTCGTGGGATGGTGGGGGTTTCTGTGCGGCCCCTCTCTCCCCTCCCAACAGTGTGCCCTCGGTGCCTTCCCACCCTTCCCCTCCCTGCCGCTACCGCAGCCTCTTCAGTCTCCTTAAATTAACCCACAAAGACGGTATCTTGATAGAAGTAGGGCACGGGAAAATTTGGGGCGGGGGCGCCGGAAGATTTTTGTCCTTGGCTGCAAGACATCAAAAAGCCCTTTCATCATGAACAGTCCAGTTCCCATCCGGGGCGGGGGACCGTCTTGCTGCACCCCTTTGATACCAGGCTTCATCCCTGTGCACACGCCTTTTCCCCCGATCTCTCTCCCGCGGGGCCAAAGGACCGAGACAAGGCGGTACCGACCGTCCTGGCTTTACACCTCCTTCTCAGGGGCGGCTCGCCTGCTCTCGGCTCTCCCCATCTCGCCCGCTGCCCCCCCAGGGAAGAGCAGCGCTCCCCGCCCGGGCTCGGGTGCGCCCCGACCCGGCTCGCCTCCGCCGGGAGCGTCATTGTGGGCAGGTGGAGGCAAAGC